>CAJDYZ010010959.1:53355-64911 GCA_903986555.1 Heterotrigona itama | reverse complement strand
AAAAAAAAAAAAAAAAAAAAAGAAAAAAGAAAAAAAAAAGGCTCGACTGTCTCTCCAGAGAGTGACCACTAGCGAGAAAGATCAGTGACCTGTATGGCCGTCGGTGCCGTCATTAATACGATTTAAAACTCCTCGTTTTAGGGACGTAATCCGGTGACCTGGATTTTGTCCGGCAGCACACCGTCATCTAATGGAATTTCAAGTTCATAGTGTAATTGGCGCGATCCGATTACGCGCACAAAGGTTTACCGTGCAATCTGTCAAATTAAATCACTTGCCGCGGGATCTTTAATCGGATTAGAGTGCTGCCGGAATGTGTGTATGCAACTCGGCGTAAACATCCAACAGCGGTATCCTCAATTAGACTCAAAAGCGTGCCGGCGACGACTGGTAATCGACTTGTCAGCAAAATCGCGCGACCGAATTGTTCGAAACGGGGATGGAAACTACTCTAATTGAATAAAACGGGGAAACGATTCCGTTGTAAGTGAACTCGACGTAAAATCTCGAGGATATCCAACAGCACAACAGTGGATAGTGAAAAATCCTTACGATCCTATCGTTACGACGACTTGGTTTCTCGGGTGAATTTGCAGAAGCTTGCCACCAGCGTGTATACACGCTCGCGTGGACGACATACACACAAGCGTGCCCATAAACCTGAATAAATCCTCTTAAAACAAACCTAAAGCTACGGGCACAGTTTAGGCCAAACTCTAAAGTAAACTTATTTCCGCGGGATAACGCACTTTGAACCTTCCGTTGGCCCTCGAAGCTGCTCGAAATAAATCTCGCGACGAAAGCGTCGCAAGTCCGCGTGTTTCGAAAGAGCAGAGAGTTTCGAAATCTCTAGACGTCGATGATTGATTTACGACGCGGGAATATCGATGCAGGGGAGCACCGGGAGCGAAGGATACGTGAAACGATACACAGGCGGGAACGGCTCGACGGAAGCTATCGCGATGCCGGAAACGACTAATGCCATTTTTTCGCGCTGCCGGTAATACCGGGCAACGGTACAGTTTCGAGGATTCTCCGACTATAGCTCGTGTAATCCGGATGAACGGTGGACGAGTTTTATTTCTCGGCATGACGTGAATCCTTGCGAAAATCGCGAGCAAAATAGAACGTCGGGGATGAACGTGACACGCTCGGATCCGGCTGTCCCTCCGCGACGAACCCGATATCGAATCGTTGAAAATTTCCAAAGCTGGACATTGTAATCGTTCCTACGAATATGAAACTCGCCAGACCAAGCTTCGAAAAAATAATGGCTGAAACGAATGGCGCATCGCGAATCTCTGCTCTCCCGTTTGTTGTTCAACGGTATTTGTTGTCAGACGACGCGCTATAAATATCGCCAACTTTTGCCGTTTTTTTTTTTTTTTTGTTACGACGTGACAAAAATTGAAAAATCGCAGAGAAATGCGTGCACGTGTTTCGCTACCGGCGAAAAGACGAAGAACGAAAAAAGGAAAGAATCTTCCGTTCGTTCTCTATGCGGGAGGAGAGACGATTCTGTAACAAGTTCACTGGGTTGCGTGCAATATCTACTTTGATCTTTTTGTGTGAATTCAGAAATTTCCGCAAGAAATGCCAAACACAGAAGGTGTTCTTCGTCTTACTTTGCCGTTTGATTCCGCTTCGCGTTTTCTTCATGGTTTCATCGTGAATCGCGTCCCCGTGAATTCGAGCCATTAAGAATCGCACGGGGCTTCGTACAGTTCCAGTTTAAGTGCATAAATTATGACCAGATCGTGGACCTTTCAAAAAGTTTCTCGGACGCCGCTACGAGAAAGAACAAGGAGGGAGGGAGGGAGGAGGAAGGAGAGAAACTTCGATACCTCTGTCTCTCTATCTCCAAACCTTTCCACGGACTTTTATCGATAGAGCCGGAGTCCTTTGCCGAGAGTCCCGATTAATTGAGTTCCCCTCGTACTTTTTTTTTTTTTCTTTCACTTCGCGAGAGAGAAAACGTCCTCCCACTTTCTTACTGCCGTGTCTCTTTCAACCTTCGTCCACCTCCGCCTCGACGTTTCTCCGCGTCGATTAATCTCGATCGCCGTGAAATCGCGTTGCTTGCTTCGTTCCTATTCTCCTGACTCGACAAACGAACGCTTTTTCTTGTATCCGTTCGCCGCCGCCCCGACAGATTTCTTACCAATTCAATTATCACGGAACAAGGCGAAATTAAGGAAACTCTCTCTCTCTCTCTCTCTCTCTCTCTCTGTCTCTCTGTCTCTCTTTCACGCCGGATGTAAACTGTCGGACGAGGTGTATTCAAAATAATCTAGTTATTACGCAGGTTCTTCGTAGTTGTCACGAAGGGATATTTCTCAACATCTGCGTTTCTCTTTGCGGAAGCAAATAAGGGAAGCATCTGGTCTCAGATCTAATTTACTATGATCCGCTGATGAGGCTAGCCAAAAACTTTCGAATCGAGTAGAACTAAACTTCAAGCTATTTCGATATTTCCTAGGCAAGTCTCTCTCTCTCTCTCTCTCTCTCTTTCTCTCTGTCTCTCTTTCTCAAGAAAGTTTTCCAGACTTTAAATAGATGGTAATTCTTGAAAGAGGAGCGTGCAACAACTTTCCGGCTCAATTGCTACCCTCTTTTTTCCTCGAATTTACACTTTCAAACGCAATCCTGAATGTTCTCGTTACAACAATCTTCGTACCAACGCACCGTCTGTAATTAAATTTCCGTTGGAAGAGGGAGAGTCGAAAAGGCGTCGGCGCGCCTTCAGCCATTTCGAGAGACAACACGACGATATCAAGGTGAGCTGCGCGATCAAAGAATAATTTACTCAATCGTGCTGATTGTCTCGAGGGAAATTCTCGTTACCAGTCACGCGTGGAATCACTTGTTCTGTACGTTCGACGAAAGTCTTCGAGCGATTCTGCAGCCAGCGTCTGTTTTAGAAAATGCTCCGAGACTGGCTCGAGCAATTACGTCGAGAAAGTTTCTTTCCAAAGTTTTTCCACGCTTAACGAGCGTGATAAATTTCTGTTACGCGCTCCCAGGAGCTGGCAGACCCGAGGCCCAGAGTTTACAATAGCGATAAAAATCTCGTTGAAATTATTCATGGCCCCCGAGCTTGTACTTCGCCCTTCTCCGTTCAACGGCCAGAAAATTGGTAAAAGGAAGGGGGAGAGCTCCCCTCCTCTCCCTCTTCTCTCTCTCTCTCTGTGTCGCGAAATCTTCCGTTCGATACCAGACTCGCAACACGTTGTTAATTTTGATCGATCCTTACGACGCAGCGTAGGTATCATCTTCATTACGTCGTTTGTAAATTAATTAACTTTTAGACAGTCGCACGGCGAATATCTATAATTCGGAAAGTACGACCGACCGAGTTTCGCGAATATCGATCGGATAATTCAATTGAAATTCAACCGGCTCGTAAATAAATTCTACGGAATTTAGAAATGCATTTACCGGCAATGTTATTGACACATTAGCAAGCTTGAATTATATTCGCGCTTTTGCCTTGTTAATTAACGCGCCGCTACGTGTGTCTCTGATAATAATAACCTTTATAATCGGCGCGAAGGTTTTATCGAGGTCACCGATAATGACGTAGTTATCGAAATAGATTAGGCTGTCACGGTGACTTTGATTCCCAGCGAGAACGACATCAATAGGTCCAGCCAGGAATTCTACATTGTGTTCGAACGACAAGGGAAATCTCATTTTTCACTGCCGGCTTGATTGATCCCCTCCTCTTCTTTTTTTTGTTTTTTTTTTTTTTTTTTTTTTTTTGTTTCTGCCATCCCGTGCGAATTTCACGTGCAAAAAAGAAAGAAACGGAGAAAGGTCTTGGGAAAATCTCTCCAACGCGTCTCAGATCTCGCGATTCGTTCGTCGGGTCGTTGATCAACTGAAATTTATTCGCCGTTCAAAACTATCGCGCAGTTTAATTAAAATTTCACTCGATATCTCCCTTTTCGCGGGATTTATTTTTCGTCTTATTTTTTTTTTTTTTTTTTTTTTTTTGCCATTTTTTCTCTCCAGTCCTCCCAGTGACAGGTTGATGAAGTTGTCGTTTTCTGGGGTATCTCCCCCTCTATGGTATTATTCGAGGCTCCGAGCAAAACCACCTCGCATTTAGGGGCTTTCCATCGTGTTTTTCAAGCTACATCCCTTGACCAGTCGCATGATCGAGAGGTAGGTTTACGTCTCGATAACCCATCTCGCGCGTACATTCGAAAAAATACCTCGAGGGACGTATCGAACGCTCTCGAGCGTTCGGACATCTTTTACAACGGGATAAAGACATCAGTGTCACGAGACGACACTGGTTTCTTTGATAAATTATACCGTCCTCGGCTACGCGCCAGCTAAATTACTACTAGAATAATTGAACGTCGAGATTTTCGAGAATCTTCCTCTTCCCTGTTCTTCCTCTTACTTCCTTTATCGATCGCAAATCTTATAAATTACCGTCTCCGCGACGTTGCACGACGTATATACGGTATGGCCACCGCGTCCGGCTATACCCACGAATCCGAGGCTAACTCTCAACGAATCTGATCACGTGTCCGTCCGCCATGCTACTACATTTGCGCAGGGTAGCGCGGTTTTATCAAGATTCTCGATACACACTCACTTTATGAAATTTTCGAGAAGCAATCGGATTCCGCCGATGCCCAACAACAGGAAGCCCCAGTTGACGAATCCCGTGAAGTTGTCGAAGCCCGAGCTCCAGGAGAACAGGCTATCTCTGGGACGGTGACATCTGTAAGGAAAAAGAACGGTCTAAGTTAAAAGAAATTCTCCGTACGAGATCGATATCATATTCTTCTGGCCCGCGAGGACATAAAAGAGAAGAAAAGGCACTATAGAAACATCGCTGGAATATAAGAATGGAATAATAAAGCCGCTTCCATATACCCGTACGGTTATATGCATTTCCATTTCAATTTACGAAGGAACACGCGATTTATGCAACGTATTGAAAACATTTGCTCAAGCTTCTCTTATTTCCTTCTATCCTCCCTTCTATCCACTCCGGTCGTTTCATCCTTTCTCTTTCTTTTCTTTTTTTCTCCTATCCTTGATCCTTCTCTCTCGAACAGAAATATAACACGATCCGCGAGTAGGCGCCAGTAGAGATGGACAGGCCGCGTCAGACAGTTTTACTTTTGCATCTTTGGAATGGAGTAGCTGTCTGGCCGCTGTGTAACGCCGTGCGGCAAACGCTCGGGGCACTCGAGATTTCCTTCCGCTCGCGACATCTATGTCTATTAGATGGACAACGTTGACAATACGTCGATTCTCCGTCTTATGAAATTTGAATAGCACGTAGGAACCAGGCGGCGAACAGCGAATACAAAAGCCACTCGTCTTGGGTATCTCTCACGCGGATAATACACCGGGTGAACCTGAGTAATCGGCTTCCACGGACTACTGGTATCATCCGTTCGTGACTGGGAGCGCGACAAGGGCCGACAAGGACCATCGTGTAAACTTTTCAAAAGCGTTTTGTCTCGAAGCATAAAGCGTTCGAGGGAAACCCTTGTCCCCTCTGCGGATAAGACACGCTTGCCTGACTGTGAGAATTTAGGGAGACGAAACAAAGCGCGAGATGTTCACGGCGTTGCTTAAAAAGTGGAATATCCATATAGCATCGCGAATTTTCTCTCGGGCGGCGGATGAAAGAAAGAAAGAAAGAAAGAAAGAGAGAGAGAGAGAGAGAGACTGGTATCAGCCGTTTAAACTTCAACCTGCTCCCCATTCTTCGGGCCAAGTTCCACGCTGGTTTTCAACATCAGAGCGTGATTAAGGTTGAAACTGGAACGGCTTCTAAGTCGCTATCGCAAGAAGCCACGAGACTCGAGTATTTACAAGGGAAGATCCTACGAGCAATTCGATCGGAGAGAGTTCCATCCCCGTGGACGTTAAATCCACCACGTCTCAAAGGAACGATACGACATGGAGGGAAACAATATAAGAAACGCGACGACGCGAGTGACGGAACAGGCAATGCCGCGATAAAGCTACGATAAAGATTAAAGAGAAGCGAAAGGAAGCCGTCCCTGAAATACTGCCGCCTGTTCCTTTGTTCCTCGTAATTATCTGACACACAAGTCCCTTATTTCCTACTGCAACTATGTGCATTTAATGCGATCGTTTAACCTGGCCGCTGTCTCGAGCTAAATCCTAACTATTACTCTGAATTTATGGCAGATCGTGGTAATTAATAGAGCCGCGATAAAGCCAGCAGGGTCGGCCGGCAGAGCCGAGCACAGGAAGAGCTATCTCACACTTCTGATACTGGCCACGGCCTGCATGGCAGGATGCAGACGTGTCACCGAGAACTTCCATATGCATGAGTGCCACTGTACTGGGTGTCCGATGTGTCGCGGCCAACTTGCTCAGAAACAACAGGGCCAGAGCAATAAACGCGTAAAACGATCTTTCGAGTACTTGCATACAGGGACTTGTCACTTGCTGAGTTGAGACCTTAAGTGTTACAACGTCCTTTAATTTGGTGTAAACGCGCGATGATTGCCACTGCAGTGTTTAATATTCATGAAATGAAAGTTGATCTTAACACGTATATATACACGTACCCGTACCAGAAAAGAATTTTTAACAGCTCGACGTCTCGGAAAGAATCTCTCTGTTCGAGGAATTCCTTTGTAATTAAAATGATCGCGAGCGAACCTTCGTTTCATAAAATTCCTCCGGCGCGAGATAAAGGGGAATATCTCAGAGCGTGGAATCGTGATGTCAGTCAGAAACGGTGTATTTTCGCGAGGCTCGAGGGTGAGATCCGCCCCATGATCTGACATGAAGGTACAAGTTACCAAGTCTAGTTCACAAAGTTCGGATACTGCTCGGTATGCTGCTGTTGGGCCGGCATCTCTGTTCCTCGGTGCAAAAACGGAGAGCCAGTCTTCTCGGTCTTCTTCCGTCTAGACGTACGCTACACGCGAAGAAAAGAAATAAAGAACGTTCGGTCGTAACGCAAGGGAGTTTGCCACCCGGCAATTTTCAACGCGACCTCTCGCTGCCGCGCGTTATAATCCCCTCGATTATTATTGATGTCGTAAAACGAGGTGAAAAACTCTCGGGCGTTCAACAACGGAAGACATCCTTCGTTCGTTGTTACGCGGAAACGTCGTTCAATTTTTATGAAAGTGCACCAATTTGTGGAATGGCGTCATGTGAAATTCATTCACCTGCCTGTGTGTTAGGTTCTCGTTTGAAAAGTAACAGATTGCACGAACGCATCGTTTAACATTTAAAGAGAAGGGAATCAATGATAAACGTAGCGAACGTATGAAAATTTCAGAATACAAAGCATCGACACTTTGCAAAACGATGCAGCGAATAATCGAAAAAGTCGTAACGTTTCATGCGATTGAATAAATAAATGATTTGTATTCTTGTGTTTAGGCAATTTTTATGCGGCAATTTTTTACCGACAGCCACGTTACAATATAAAAGTTATACCTATATCCTGCGTATTACGTAGGATAGGTTATTACGCGGTACTTATATTTTAACGCTATCGGACATTTAAATGGAAGCACGTAAAATTTTCAAGTTTCCGCTGTCGACGTTGTTGCAACTACTAATTTGAAAAAATGTTGCCGATCGTTGTTTCTCATGTCAGGAAAGGGTCGATGTGGGAAAAACTCTCCCATTCGGTTGCGTTAGTATGTGAAAACACGAATGGAAAGGGAAAGGGATAATCGGTGCATTCCGCTGACACGAAACAACATAAAAGTCAGTAACGTATTTTTGCACGGTGCGTCGAAACAACGATCGATATTTTGGTATAATTATCCGACCATGCGACCGAACCGAGTAATAATACAGTCTACATAATTCAGTCTGAAAGGATTTTTACAATCTGAGCGGTCGACCATTCGTTAATTTTACAGTGAAGGACATAACTGAACACATAACGGTGAAAAGTTGTTATAACTTCGTAAGGTAAAAACATATAATAGTCTACTTTTCACTGCAAAGCACAGAGCTAACTTTAACTGTTTTTCGAATTTTTTCTAAAAATGTTTTTACATTGTGTAAAACGAGTGGGAAAATAAGAAAATTGTAAAAATTCAAACATCTCTGAAAACGTTAAAACATTTCTTTTTTCTCGCAACTTGATCTACCATAGTTTTGAAAATTAAAATTTCTCCTTTACAACCATCTCTCAAAACTTGGTGTACGATACTTTTTCGTCATTTTATCGAACTTTGAACGTTGAGGTTAAATGACAAAATGTTGTCGTTTACCCCAATAGAGGAATTCAAAGTTCGATAAAATGACGAGAAAGAATCGTACAGCAAGTTTCAAGAAGTCGTTGTAAAGAAGAAACTTCAATCTTCAAGATCGTGATGGATTTAGTCATAAATAAAATTTTTCAGTATTTTTATATGAGTCGTGAGTCTTTATAATTTAAACAGAAAGAAGAACACTTTTCCACCTGCTAAATGATGTTAAAATGTCTTGAAGAAAAAAACTCAAAATTGGTAGTAGTCAAAATAGAAGTTTCGCATTTAAAAATGAGACAAGTAGATTGTTGTATGTTTTTCTTTTTTTACGGAGTTATAATGGTCTAAAGTACCGATAATTTTTCATTTAAATTAACTGCGGCGCGAAGCTGACTACACGAACACTGTTTATATTTATACCAGAATAGTGATGATAACAAGGTCGTAAAATTTTTTCAGAAAGCTACAAAACATTACATGTTTTGCTTTCTTTTTCTTGTACTGTACTCTACATGAAAACACTTGGTAGAATATTATTTATGTAAAAATTCCATATGCGTGTTCAGTTTTGCTCGTCACTGTTACATCGTTTTTCCAGTTTCCATTTGTTCATCTTAGCCGGTGTTCTATTAACACTAAACGTACCGGCATTTTACATATACCTAGAGGTATCTTACCGTAAGGGGCTATGACTGGTTATCAGATTATTATTTAACACTAAACGTGGGGTCATTTGACCTTTATAAGTAAACGTTGATTTTTAGAAAGAAATTCTTAATTTATTAAAGGAAATAATTTCTGCAACATAACTTTTTTAGAAAGAAATTCTTAATTTATTAAAGGAAACAATTTGCAACATAACTTCTGATTTCTAATAAAAATACTCAAACATATATTTTTATTTAAAGTAAATTTTGAAAAGGGGTCATTTGACCCCACTTGGTACGTTTAGTGTTAACGATCGACAGAGCTATGAGAATTTCTTCAAAATCGGTCAAACGCAAATCGTCTTTAAACGGAAGAGACTCAGTTCGAAAAACTCGTGACCAACGAACGTGCGTATCGTTGGCTAACTACACGCTCGTTAAAATTATCGATACTGATAACGAATCGTGGCGTGCTTCATCACGACCGCGCACTACCAATCCCAGTAATTGTAGCTCTATCCGTGTAATTAATATTCGCCAAGCAAAACGTGCGCCGGCAATGTTTTATTTGCCCGGTGAATCATGCGCACATTTTGCACGCGTCGAAATCCATATTTGACGCACAGCGAATCGTAAAGTTAATCTGTTAGCGCCTGACGCAGCGTAAGTGCCATTATTACCGAGAAACAGTCACGATCCAAGTCATGGTTATCTGGCCGTTCGTAATTCGTTTCACGATAAGGAACAGGGTCCAACGACCATTATCTAAACCGTCTACAAGTCCATGAAAAGTATATTACACGCTGTCAACGTCTCCACTATACAACCGGAATTGAAAGAATGCCAAAAGATTGTCTCCCGGTCGTAGGTCGTAATTCTGAAGGTAATAATTCGATAAGACGATCTCTTTGAATTTCGAAATAATGCTTTGATTATTAGGCCAGTGCCTAAAATGACAAGCTTCGTTACAATTTACAAATTCCAACGCCTTTATTAGCGAGTTTCAAAATAAAGTAAGTTGTAGCAGTCCAGTTCCTCTCGAGTGACCATTCTCGATGTCCGTAAAATATCATTCGATCGAAGTGGTTAGTAACTCGATAAGAGTATTTCGTATGTTCGAGTCTCGTCGGCTACGAGTGAACCAGCATCGATCCAGAAGAGACTACGTCTCTCGAAAAACTGGTACGTAAGACTTAATACGATCGCGAGACGCGAACAGCGACGAAAGAGGAAAAGAGGGAGGAAGGTTGGGGGGGGGGGGAAGTGGCGTGGAGCCACAAAAGCGAGCACGGCACTCGCCGTTTTCTCTCTCATCCCCTTGGCTGTGCCTCGAATCTCAAGTCAGCCCCCGTGGCTGACGTGGAAGCAGGGAAGCCGTTGTACATACAACGGGGGACACGAAGATGAGAGGAGGATGGGCGAAAAAAGGAACGAGACGTAGCGAAGGAAGAGGGTAGAATGGCAGAAAGGGGCAGTAGGTTCATAGGGTTCCTGTATCTGCCTCGCGAATCTTCCTGACACCGGAACCCTCGTGAATATTTAAACGATAGACGGATATACATATATTACCCGTGTAATGAGGAGGGAAAACTTGCCGCTCAGGCAGCCGCCACCGGGCGATTCGGGAACGAAGAAGAACAGACAACAGCAAGAACAGCAAAGGATGGAAGAATACTGTAAATGATTCATGAAGGAAAATTAAATGGCGCTTTAAACAGGTCTCCTTGCTAGCCCGGTTTTCGTTCGCCTCGTCTTCCTTTCGACTGCTCCGTCCTATTCTTCTCGCAAGTTGCAAGCACACCGGAATCGATTACCAGAACCACGAGCGTTACATCTTTCTCGCTCCCTGTCTGTCTGTCGGTCTGTCTGCCTCCCTGTTTTATTGTCCGCCCATCCTTTCACCGCACGACATCCACCCTAACTTTCGCCGTTGCATTCCTTCTGTTCACGATCCTCGAGGTTCATCAAGATTCCCTCCTCACCTGTTGTAAGAGAAGGTGAGCCCTCTCGTTGAAAACCGAAATCCACGTTCAAAGTGGGAAACAGGGAAAAGTCGAATTAGAGAAGTGTTTGAGCTTCGACGAGCATTCTGCCTGCTGGCTCTTCTTCACACCGATCACCACGTCAACGAATACATTTTTATTCAATTTTCAATTCGACGCTTTTAAATGGTGTAACATGTCCGGCCCATCATTTGGAGAGTAATTTCAAGTCTAACGAAGTTCGATTCGTTCGTCCTGACTTTTCCTAGCTGTTGTCAACGAAGCATCTCCAACGAGGAAGATTCTACTGCGAATGAAGGAACAGCAGAAATAAACGGCGACTGAGGACGTGGATCGTGCGGTGCAACATCCGATCCAGCGTCAAAAAAACGCAATCGTCTTCGTGCCTAATCCAGCGATGCTCGTTCAGTACCTTTTCGTCGACGTAATCGCTTTCCATTGTTCCTCCGGCTGATTTCACGCGCGAGATTCGACACCGACGCCGCAATCTTCCGCGAAAGAAAAGAATCGCGCGATGAAAAGAGGGAACAAGAGGAAACTAGAAAACGACGGCCGGATTGACAGCACAATACCGTTAATCCTCATTTGTTTCGAAGTCGCGTCAGCGCCGAAACGGTGGCGCGTCGTCCAGTTGTCCGATGCCGAAGATTAAAAAATTCTTGCCCGACTAGGCAA
>CAJDYZ010010959.1:39793-53303 GCA_903986555.1 Heterotrigona itama | reverse complement strand
AAAAAAAAACAGAAAAAAGCAAAAAACAAAAAGAAAAAAGAAACAATCGGGCTTCGAAACAACCGCGATAACAACGACAAAAACAAATAAAACATTTTCTCTGGAGGAGAAAAAAGAGAAAGAAAGGCACGGTGAGAGATTTCGAAAATGAAAAGATCCGAGCGTTGCTAAGCAGTGGTGTACTTTTTGAACACCAGACGCTCGAAGCTACGAGAAGGAGGTGTTTGTACGAACAACGAGGAGCACCGTGGTAATGATACGAAGCCTGGGGATGGTGATGATGAATGTGCATGAGCGGCAAATTAAAATCCTCGAGGAAAATCTTGCGCATTCCCTTGGCGAGTCGTTCAATACCGTAACGTCGGATGATTATTCGCATGTACGTACATACGTACGTACGTCGGAGGGGAGGGGACACGGAAGAAGGTCCGTGAAATAATCACCAATCTGGTCTCCTTCTGCTCCCATACTTCCGCTCCCTCGTATAAAACGCCTCGTGCACATCGCGCGCGAGGTTATTAGCGATGCGAATATCAAGCCTGGGGATTGGGTGAGAGAAGTCCGGCACTGTTGGAAGCACAGTGTGGAAATATTGGCACGCTATAGGAACAGGTCCATGGGATAGGTCGCAAGAACGGAGAGAGAAAGGATCGATACATGGAAGGAAAAAAAAAAAAAAAAAAGAATGGGGAAGAAAAATAAGTGGGACGTGGTAGTTCAACTTCATATTACCGAACGATCATTGCCCTTTATTTCAAGGTGCAAGCAAGCGGAAATATTTTCACTGGATGTTAATCTAATTATTATTAACGTGTAATCACGCACCGTGAATAACGAGAATTTTTCACTTTGAAATAAATCGAATTGTTCGGCGAATGTTCCACGAACCAACTACAATTTCTGCCACCCGAAACGGAAGTTGTCGAGATTCAATTTGGAAGTAAACACACGCGAGCAGGATGTTCGCATCGAAGGATCGTGCAAACGGAAACTTTAAAATCAATCTGGAATTGAAAGATCGTGGAAGCCAGACATAGCTTTCCGTGTGAATTCCTTCGACCAAAGGGGTAGATCATTCGATATTCACCGCGTCCAACGAACCCAGACGCGCTCGCGTCTAATTGCAAAGTTGGCGAAAACAAGAAGTATCTGGCAAACACGGAACGAGTAAATACAGTAGGGTTCGTTTGTTTAAGAGACGGAGAAGTGGTGTGCCATCTCTGATTCTCCGGCATAATGGACGATCCCGAAGCAAGAAAGTGGAGGGGTGTGAAGACGGGGAGAAGAAACAACTAAAGGTAGAGAAAGGTGTTCCTCCGTGGGGAGGAAAGAAGAGAGAGAGAGAGAGAGAGAGAAAGAAAGGAGACCCTTGTTTGCAGATCATTATAGCATGTCAAAGAGGGAAGAGAGGATTTCGCTGTTTTTTCGCTAACTGACCTCTCGCTAATAAAACAGAGCTTGCCGGAAGGATGTGTTCTGAAATAAAGCGCCTCTGGCATCATCAACCCTCGCCAGTGTTTGTCTCGTCTCGCTAATTAACGTCTGCCTGCACGAAATGACCACTCCGCCAAGTGACTACGTTTATTTCCTTCTTCCTTTTTCTTTTTTTCTTTTTTCGCGAAAAAATGTTGCTCGCAACATCCGTCTCGCGTCTCCAAGATTCTCGCAACGAGAAGTCTTGCGAATTTCCTTTTTCTCGTAACGCTCCTCCAGATTTAATCCCGGTTTTCAGCGTGTTAATTTTTAATGATCGTGCGCTCGATTAGACGGTGGACTTGATTAAATTTCTTTCTTCTTTTTCTTTTTTTTTCTCTCTCTCTCTCTCTCCCCACGGCGGATAGATATTAAAGCCGCACGCACGCGCGCGAAACTTCATAAATCTGAACAAATGGAATTTGCCCACTACTCCGGCTCCTCCAGCCGGTCGACCTACCACCCTTTTTGTTTACGGAGAAATATTAACGCGAGTTAGCTTTTCCTCGGTACTTTCACGAACGCTCGAGGATTCTTTGATTAGCGATTCTGATTGCAGGAACGCGGCAGGTCGCGGAATCTACGTTTTGAATTGGATACGCGCCGTAAACCGATCATGAATTTATGATACTTCATTGCTCGCGCGAGAGCGTACGAATCCACGAAAGTATTTCAGCGATATATCTCGGTTATCCCTTCCTCCTATCGCCATACGTTTCTGCCTCGTCACTGAAATTAACATTTTAATTAAGAGCACGCTAAAGCAAACGTCCGGCCATCCATCCTACCTCGTCAGAGAGATCTTTTTTTGAAGATGTTACGAAAAAATGACGAAGAAAAGAAATAAAAATTAATATACTGAACGATCGCCGAAACGAATTGTACGTTTCGCAGAATGGAGGAAAAAGTGCCATTAATTCTAATTAGCTTTGTTGAAAAATTCAACCGTTCGAGCTTCGAACTATGAAGCTACGTTGGTTGCATAATTAACTGTTAGATAGGAATGATATCGTTGTCGATCGAATCGATAATTTGATGGAGGGAGCAAGGAAAAAAGAACGAGAGAAGCAATTAATTACGAGAAGTTTCTCACGTAGAAACAAGGAGGACAAGAGGTTGTTAATTACAGTGAACTACAGAGGTGTGCGGTGTTTGATCCAAGCGCGCCTATGAGAATTATTCTGTAATTGTCACAAAGAGAATACGCAATACACTGTTGTTGTTCCGATTCGATCCGCATTATCCAGCGTACGATGATTCTGTGTGATCCGACCGAGCGCGGTTTTTGAGCGTTTGATTAGTTAATTAATAGAATCTGTTTCCGACTGCGTTCTACTACATAGCACCGTAACATTTGATATCAAACGAGAGCTGTATCGTGGTTTCAACTACGTGTCAATAATCTCTGTTTGATGCTTATTAAAACGGTTTAGACTGTTACTCGAAAATTTATTGCGTTCGTAAAGTGGGATCATAAAGTCTTTTCGGTCTTTTCGGAAATTGGTGGTGTTATCGTTGTGTGAATTGACGATAAGAACGTGATTTACACAATATGTTATGTGTAAATTTGTCGTGAAAAAAAAGAAAAAAAGAGAAAAAAAAAACGTAATTCATTGCGTAGATATTATCGCGATATTAATATTGATTCTTCAGGCGCAAAACGGGAAATGTTGTGGCAGAATTTACGCGTCAATGTTAATTCTCTTCTGCTCTTTGCAATAAAATACCATCAAGTTTACACACAGACAACTTTCCGTTTATGTAGCCGAAGCGAGCCACGATTAAGCCTGATATACTGCTATTTATATATCAGCAAAGTCTAATCTAATAGCGTGCAAATATATCTTAAGACAATTCAGTGCATAAACCAACAACGTTATCGGTTAAACATGATAGAATTCCGTGTACGTACAATCTTCGGAGCAAAGAAAAGCGAGCATTATTTCAGGATTATTAACGACTTTAAACCGCCATTGGAATATCCTGCGTTTCTCTTGCGATCTATGACACGCGCAGAATGACTCACAATTGCACATTTAAATCTCAAGGATTGCGTGTAAATACATTAGAAAGAAACATTTACACACAGGCAGGTAGAGTGTTTTAAACGTCGACACATTTTGTTCTATAAAATTTCTGAGAAAACTGTCGGAGTAACAGGCGTCTCTTACATCGTCCAATATTTCCGCGTTACGTCAGAAAAAGAATTAACTAAACGTCAGTCCGACGTTTCCTTCAATTTGTTAAAACGCGAGGAACGAACGCCCGTTGGCGGCATTGACGCGCAATTAAGATTCACGCGACGATAGATCGAGCAAAGTTTGATTTATTATAAAATCGAAGAAACAAGGGGAAATGTGTGATTGATCAACGCGTCCGGAAACGGCGTTTCATTACTTATTCCAGGCGTCTAACAAGGTCTTATTGATCGCGAAGTTGGTGCAGCTAATTGTCATTCATTTTGCTTGAACTTTAAATGAAGCTTCAGACGAGGTTCCCATTGTTTTCAGGCGTCAGGCTAGAGTATCACTGTCGGTTATCGCGAACCTCGTATCGAGATAAGTTTCCCCGTTGCAAAGGAACGGGGAGCGATGCTATACACCACCTTGGGGAGAGCGAAACTCAATAATTATGCCATAGTTGGCGAACGAATTATCTAGCCCCGTGTTTTCTTGACGTACTGTTCCATTAGAAGGGGCGAACGGCTCGTTAAGAAAGTTTTCATCTCCGCGACGTGCACTCGAGAAGGCTACATTCAATTGTCTGTCCTCGTGTCCGTTCTACCAAACGAACTTTCGGCCACTTATTCTCATCTCCAGCTTTGTCTTTGAAATCATCCACGTTATGACTACTTAGTTAGTCAATACCTTCCTAAAACCGATCTTTGGTTCGCCGAAGTTACAACGGCTAAATCCATCAAGATGCTGTGCGGATAGAAACAAGATTTGTCCTCAATTTCTATATATATATATATATATTATCTACTCTATTGCCCGTTTCTATGTTTCTACGAAATAACATCTACAGTCAGATTCAAACACCACCAGCGTTCAATGCGTGCCGTTCACCAGCGCGCCAATCATAATAGGCGGACGCGTGGAATCAGACAGTCATGGTCAGACACCGAGATACGTAACTATACACTAGGCCAAGACATTACGTGAATCTTACGTGACCCTGTTCCAAACTCCATCTAAATAATGAAATCTCAACTCGACGACGAGTTGTTCGAGTGTCGAGTGAAATACATCGAGCAATAGAAACTTACGAGATTAAAGTTTTAACACATCCAAGTTTTAAATGTGTCGAATAGTTTGAACAAAATTTGCCCAGTCGATTTGCATCGCTTGTCCTTGCAAACGTAACGTCAATTCCAAGAAATTCATTAACCTTCCCTTTCGTTCACTTCGTTGCTCCTGATCTGAATTCGTTCCACCACGTAAGAATTCCGCGAAATTCGTTCGATTTCGCTACGAGTATAAAGATCGCGATCAAATGAAAGAGACGTCGTATCGTTGAGCCAAGTCAGCCGTCGTCCCAGGTCACCTACAGAGAAGGTTCATTAAACGAGGACGTGGAAGGTGTTATGAAACGAGCTGTAGGAAATGTACGCGTGCCACACTACCGACTGGCCTCCGCATCGATTATGACGGGCGACAGAACGGTGTGGAGCAGCGTGAGCTAAAACGAGAAAAGGAATGCATCGTTCGAAAGAGGGGATCGCGAGTCTCACAGCGAACGGCGCATGCGTGTTGCTTTGCAAAGTCATCTGTTACGTCGGAGTAGCTCGAGGGGACCTGAAAATTTTCGTGTTGTAACCGTGTTCTCCTCGACAACGACGACGACGACAACGACGACAACGACGGTCGTCGTCTTTTCAACGACTCTCCTTTACCGACAGTTCCCAACGATCATTGAAGAAGAGACGATCGAGTGCTTGCGCGAGACCGTAACCGAGATAGAGTATTTCAGAGCCACTATTTCAGGCTCGCCGCACGCTCGAGAGGCAGAGAATAAAAACCGAGCGTGTTTACGATGGTCGTGTGTACGATGAAAAAAAAACAAGACTCACGGTTTGTCCGGTTGCGACCTACGTGCCAGCATTTCGGCCTTCTGGATCTCCTCGGCCCGTGTCGCGCTTTTCGCTCTCCTTAACCTCACCCTTGTGTCGTTCTCATGCTCCATCGTCATATCGTTGTTCTGCGACGAGCGACCAACACCATGCGCGCTCTACGCCGTACAGACTCGCACACAGTCGCGCACGAACCCGCTGCACACAGACGCGGCTCACAATTCCCGTTTACACCAGGAGTAGAGACGAGGCGAGAGTAGAAAAGCCGACGCGCCAACTACGAGACGAGAACTGTACGAAACGTTTACTTTCACTGACTACGTGATCGGCAGACGTGATCGGGATTTGTTAATCGACTCGTCAGATCCCGCAGCTCTGCCCGGTATGTTTCACCTGCCAAGCGAGCCTCGATACAGCTCGACCGGTAAGATGCCCTTTCGTTTTTATATCGTTTGACCACACGCGCGATCGTGTTTACGATGAGACAGCCACGACGATACTGCCGGCCTATACACTCGTTCGCCTTCTCGATCGGCTTTGTATTTATCGCTGTTTCTGCTAGATAACAACATGGTCGCTTTTTCGGGACCACTTGCCGATCACGTTCTTCGACTTGAATATACACTTTCGGCCATAGAGGGCGGCGTGAGTGTTTTTGTTTTTTTCTCTTTTTTTTCTTTACGAATTGTGTAAGCTCCTTTCGACTCTTGTTTTATTTTATTTCGACAGATTATGCAAGCTTCTTACCATTTGCAATGCTTTCCAGCACAACGAAGCACAAATGCTTTTGGAAACGTAACATGGAAAACGTAAATTTTTTTTTGTTTTTGTTTTAATCATACAGCTTGACAAAGGGGAAACATTAAGTAACATTGACAAGTAAGAGGAATTTGCACTGGCTAACAGGAAATAATAATTGTCTTTGATATGATTAACTTGTTGTGAATAATTTAATTAGAGCATGACACTCCGTATCACTGTGCCTTTGACATCAGAGGCCAAATAGACTGCCTCGATGTGATCGTCGATGTCCGATTTAAAAAATCAAATTCCATCAATCGTGCGATGGACGTATTTATATTTTAGTCGATTATATATCTCGCCACGATTAGAAACGTCTCGAAAACTGAACTGTTTGAAATTGTAGAAGCTTTGTCCACTCTTCGCTTCATCGCGTCGCTGTGACTTCACTGTCACGAACAATTACCTCGTTGTCAGTTGTGGCATAATTCATTAAACATGCTGCGCAATAGTGCTCGTAGACTGCGTTGTGTAATTTAACTTCTTCTCTAAGATTGTAACTTTAAACGCAAACGCGCTCGAACAGTTTCGCGAGTGTTCTTCCTTTCTCCCGTTCTCACGGGTGAAAGAAGCTGCTCTTACTACACCTGCTCGTGACATCCAAGGCACAAACTTGACGCGAATAATTAGGTAATTAGTTATAATCGTGAAGGGAAATCTCGGAGGATTTAACCACCGGGTATAACACGCGCTCCGGACGCGTTCATTTTTGCAGTCGTTCGAACAAAACGGCGGACAGCCGGCAATTAAAATGGATAATTATCGCGTATCGTAATCCGGCTTTACGACTTGGAACTTTGTACTTCACAATGGTAGTTACAATTTGATGGCACTTTTGTTCTTTCGCTGCCCGTAATAAAACGTAATTCCCTGAGTTTTCACGACCAAGCAAGAAAACTAATGACGTATTATCCCTCGCTCGTAACAAAGAACGAAGAGAGGGGAGAAGACAGGGGAGAGATACGGTATCGTAAATGAATATATATCGTATGAAATCAAGAAATCTCACGTTAAAGTGAATATATCACTTGACTGGATAGGTCAATTAATATTCCCTGCACGTATTCTTTGGAATATGCACGTTGTATTATCAAACCAGCAGAGTGTTGTTTAATGTTTTTGTCCGCGATCACACGCCGATGCTTCGCCAGGCATATCGCGAAAAATCAATAAGAACGATTTAAGGTACGCGATAATTATCCTGTCAAAATATCCATTAAAATGCTTGCGATGTCGCAAGCTTTGTTTTTTTTTTTTTTTTAAGTTTTTAAGTCGATTGGGCAAGTTCCATTCGGTTGGTCGGCGACTCTAGCTATGGAGGGAGTTACACGAGGTAGCTCCGACAAACGGTCGAAAGTTTCGGAGTAAATAAACCGGTGGCCAAATACGTGAGACAATTTCGCGCGTCAATTACGCGACTCTTCGAGTCCTTGGCTAAGGTGAAGGGGCCGTCAGAGCCTGGAACGGACGAGGACAGACACACCGCTCGGAAGAAAAGCTAATTAAAGTGGCGCATCCGCGAGCGGAAAGCCAAGCAAAGATCCACGACAAACATACAGGAAATCCGTCCCTTTAAACACCGCGTTAATGCCACGATGCATTCCACTTCTGACGATTCACAATTAAGCGGGTCTCTTGACGAGCATCCTTGTGAATCGCTATCAAGCTCGTTACTAATTATCTTCAGCCGCGATGTATCAGAGCATCCGCGAAGCGAAACGAATGTAACAGTCTTGTGTCGCCAACGTTAACGACAATCTCTCTCTCTCTCTCTCTCTCTCTCTCTCTCTCTCTCTCGTTACCTCGTGCTTTCGTTTCGAATCAGTTCAATAATCTGACGCGAGGTAGTTGAAAGTAGTCGATTTGTTTCGCAGTTCGACGAAAAGTGTACAGGCTAAAATGCTAAAAAAGCAAGGAGGATAGCACTGTTATTGTCGCTTTTGTTGTTGTCTATTTTCTCAAATTTATACAAGTGTACTGACGAAGAACGAGCAGAAAATTCCGCTCATTCTCACTATCAGGATAATGACAGGTGTGACAGGATCTACAGGAATCACTTAACAAGAGTTCGAGCGAATATATTGGAACATCAGTGACGAACGAGGAAAAATTCGGAGAACGTACGTGAAGATTTGACAGCTAGTGACAAGGTTACGTGCTGTGAAAGTGAAAGGAACGCGATTCGATTGGAAAACAAAGAAAATTATATTTCGTATAGATAGCGAGAGAATAGAGAGAGTCAACTGTAGCTCTCGTTGTTTCGTTTTTTTTTTTCCCCCAGTAAAAACTCGATCCAGCGATCCAACACTCGTACAATAAGCAAACGCTTTTCGCAAAGCTATAGCTGAACGATGAAATTCGATCGCGCTCTATCGAAAACGTCATTCTTTTTCGTTTCGTTCGTCAGTTCGAATGAAATCGAGAAACGTACAGCCGATAAAATACAATGAGCCGATCGTATATATATTTGTCGAATCCGACCGCAACAAATTTAACCGGCATTTCGGTCCGAAAGGGAACAGCTTGGCCGCGAGTATGTTAGCACGTAGAAACAGTAGCAAGCAAAGTCTATATTCATTCTCCGTTTCGCCTCGTTTTCCATCGGTCTACCCCGGCCATGTAACCAGCCCCACACGTTTCGAATAGCCGTTTCCATGTAGCAGAGCGAGATACACGGTGGAGGGAGGAAAGCCGTACCAGTCGTTTACGAACTCCCTTTATGGCCAACCACGGATATTACCGAGCACGGTGGCAAGCACGTTACTCTACATACGTAGTTACACGTCGACAGGATCTCCGCGGACATTTGCCGACCCGGCGTGACGCAACGGCAGCGGGCTTTGTAGAATTCGGCGGTGGCGCTCACGCTCGACAGCGTCTTTTTAGTGACCACTTTGCGCCAACCGCGGTATCTAATATCCCCGGCACACAGTCTCCTCGATTTTAAAAAACCCTGTCACGCGACGACCGTAATAAAAGGGAGACAGCGACACGGGGGAAATGGGAGAATTCTGAAAATTGTGCGGAAGGTAAAAAGCAGAGAACGAGAACGTCGTTACGGGCGGGGAAGGGGGGAAACGTGCAGCCTCTATGAGACCGTGGACAAGTCGATTAAACGATACCTGGCACGGTCGTGGCCTCGTGGGACATCTTCTCCGGCGACGCGTTTTAAAATTGCACCACGCGGCGCTCCTCCCGTCTCGCTGAACCGCGAGAAAAAATAAGCTTCGATTTAAGCTTTCGCAAAAATAACACGTTTCGCGCGCCGGTTCTCCCGCAGGGGAAAAAGAGGCAGGAAAAAAGAGAAGAGGAAAAAAAAAAAAAGAAATTAATTCACCGGTAGCGAAGCGTGATTTTTATCGAGCAATCGTTCGACACTCGTTCGTTCGAAAACGTTATCGAAGCTGCGCCAACGATTTCAGAACGGCTACAAAAAAAGTAGATAGTAGCCTCGTACGTTTGCTGTGACACGGCCGCATTATCCGGCTACTAAGCGGTTCGTTAAACGTCTTTTTCACGAGCTCGTCTCGAGTAGATCGTCTCCGAGAACGACCATTTACAACCGATTACATGCCCAATGATCTCGCGTGATTAAAGTGCCGCACGCGCACCTTTGGTGCAGGTTGCAGGAATAAAAGTAGCGAACAGCAGGTTGAACTGCGTCGATACGATCTAGCCGTATATTTACGAACACAGTCAGATCGTAATGATGGAACGATAGCGGTCAAAGCCCTGATCACGCGGAGACCAAAACACCCTCTATATTGAATTATCGTAGCTTCGATCGAACGAACGTTCGGTTTATAGCGAAATACCGTGTGCAATTGCCGATCGCTCTACGCTTAAATCTCAAACAGCGAAACAGGACATTGTTGCAAAACCTAGCGATTATCATTTTTGCGTGGTCAGGAGATTACCCCTCTCACAGAGTCTCGCGAAATATCAGTCAACGTCGAAATGTCTCAGGACGTTCCAGCCTGAGCGTCGAATGGCATTCCTTCCTCCCCTTTATTCATACGTCAGTTGTCGCACAAAGAACAGAGGGATCGACTGAACTTGAACGGACCAGGAACTCGTACGCGAGAACTTTCGCAATATTGGTCGAAACATTCCCATCCTTAGATTATTGCCTGCTTGTCCTGTAAACCAACCCCCAAAGTAGATTCGGTGACCGACTGTATGCGAGATTCGCGCTTTGTATTCAGAAAGCGTTTCGCGCAACGTGGCATCTGCCTCGCCGCGTTGTCGAAATACTCCCGATACCGAAACTTGCCCCTTGATGTATCGTCATTGTCCTCGTGGAATTGCAAATAATCGTATCTATCCATCGTCCATCTGCTCTTTCGCCAGTTAAACGAGAAATGAAAAAAAAAAGAAGAAGAAAGCAAGAAGAAGAAGAAGAAGAAGAAGAAGAAGAGGGGAAAATAGAGAAAAAAGAAAACCGATATCGGCGGAGCGTTCGCGGTGGAGTTTACCGGAGGGGGTTGGAATTTATTTTCCCGGGATCGAATTCCCTCGAACGGAGCGAGACAGCATTGGCGGACAGTTGTTTCTTCGCGGAATTAATTCGAGCCCATGGGGATCGTGGCAAAGGGCCGAACAAGTCCGCAACGCGGCGATATTTCAAAGCGCTGAAAAGCTCGACGATACAATGGCACGGGCGACGTCGAGCCGCAGCGGAACTCGTCTCTCCTTTCGACTACTAAATAAATTAGACTCAGTCACGCCCAATTGAGGTCCCGTCTACGATTTTTCACAGAAGCCGCCGTTACCGATTCGTAGCGTCTGCCTGTACACTCGCGCACGCTTCTCTCGCCAATGTGTCCGATCTACGTATTTTCACATCGAGTCAGTTTTCAGCTCTCGCGATTTTACACGAGTATCGTTTACATAATTGTGTACGTGCACGCTCGTATCGAATAAATGGATATTCGTTTGGTATTTTTGTATTTATGAGTTTTCAGCGCGGGTACGTGCGCGTACATATGTATGTACATACGTGTACATACGTATTTACCAGGCGAGCGAAAGATATCCGAGAGGAACGAACGAAAGGAAACGGTGCTGCTATCCGCGAGGGATTTGAGAAATACGCGAACGCATACAGAGCGAACGGTTACCGCAAATCCACCGATTGAGCTTTCGCTGAAAGTCTGCTTATGGAGAAGAAGCACAGACGGCCTTTCGTTGGCTCAACTATAACGGGGGAAATCTCCTTCGGTCTGTTTCACCACTCGGGCGAATGTAAATTCCGCGCAAACCCTTCGGTAACAGGTTCATTTGTACGGGAAACACTGAACGAGAATAAACGAATAACCACGCGAATGAAAATCTCTGACGAAAGTCTCTGGCGGAGCGATTTATTATGCTTCTTTGGGGGAGGGGTGGGAGGGGAATAAAAACGAGACTGCACGGTCGGTTTAATCAAGCTGCGACGTTTCTCTATTGTTTTGTTTCTCTCTCAATTTTTAACTCGAATCTTTCTCGTAGGAAGTGAACGGTCATCGGTAACGAATCCTACACGAACGCGGCTCGAATCGAACAACGACCTGGTCGCTTGATTCAAGTCGCTTTGTGATTAGGTCGATCGAGCAGGTATGCCGTTGGAAAGAACGACGAACGGATGGAAGAGAATGGAATCCAATCAATCATTATCGTTAATCCATCGTCTCTACGTTGGGAGGGAGGGAAGAAAATCGGTTGTTTGCAGGCCTGGCGTGGCTTAAGGATTGCACTAAGGGCTGAGGATGTGCGGTCTGAGTCTTAGAGCAATGGAGGGTGCGGCTGCCTGTAGCATGATCCTCCCTAAGCCGAGGCTAAGAGGCTATTAGTTAGCTCTGCGAGCAGCGACGTAACCCCAAAGACTAACACGGTACTTACACCTTCCTGCTTCGTACAGATCGCAAGATATTCAACCAACTAGTTCTCGTAGTATGTTTGCACGACATGGAAGGTGAGACTGAGACTGGCGATACTCGTGGAATAGCATCGCCGTGCAAGATCAACGATAAGAAATTAATATTAAAACAAACTTCACGAGCATCGGTTCCAGTGTTCGCCGCCAAGCAATTAGAGATACAATCAACTACTGCCGGATTACATGTAAATGAATTCTCAACGGAGGCACCCGGTTGGAAGCTAAATTAATTCGAGAAAGAGAGGGAAAAGGAAAATCGAGCCGGGCGATTCACCCGTGTAATTCCTTTCGTAATTTCCTCTTTCCGAATAACATTCGGAAAAAATTAACCAGCGATTTCGAGAAGAAAGAAGCCGATCGGATGTAAAGATGGTAGAAATTGTGTTCACGCGACAGAGCCAAGTATGGCCTTGTGTTTCATTCGCGTTGGCTATAAATTACACGTAAAACGTATTTTGATAGGATGAACGTTATTATAAATCGACGAACTATGGAGAAGCCATGCATTATGCACAACTCTCGTAGAAGTCCGTCACAAGCGTCTAATCTAGCCCTTTGACCCCTCTCCCCGCACCATTTAACCCATATAGCCCTTCGTACATCAGGAAATCTCCACAAAGCCGATTAGTAGTCGGAGCACGTCCGTTATTAGCCATTCGGTCGAATGTGGTCTAAAACTATTGAAATCAAACTTTCCTCGATCTGAAACGATCCTCGTTGCTAATTTATAGTGCGGCTCAAACATAGATTGTAACAGATTGGAATTTTATTCTCCCTTAATCTGCCAAATTTTCACGACAAATTACAAACAAAGGCCGAGATTCGATTAAGAGATTCGACTGCAAGATCTCGCGTATCTTCGATAAAAAATGTATATTATCTACTTATCGACTTTGAAATGCCGTAATGCCAGAATAACGCGGAAACGCGGAAATGCGAACGAGGCTAAAACCTCGGATTAAATATAATAAAAATACTCGCTCAATATTCAGACGTATGTTCATATTCTGTTCGTAATCATAATGGATTCGCATTTCGTCAAAAATACAGTCGAAATGGCGCAAAATAAATGCCTTGAATGACTAACTCGCGTGCAACTGCAAATGGACCTGAATTAATGAAATTAGTTTCAGCCGTGGCAATGCTGGCTCATTGGAGTCACGATCAAAGTTGTATAGCGTAGGAAATGACGTGTTAGTATTGAAGAGATGTCATGAAATTCTATTCGTTTCATCTCTTTCACGCTA
>CAJDYZ010010959.1:1441-12624 GCA_903986555.1 Heterotrigona itama | reverse complement strand
TTTTTTTTTTTAAGAATTTCTCATGAATTGTGTATTTAATTTAGACCAGAGTTTTTTAGTTTTTATTTCAAGTTAACATTTTGTGAGAAACACGCGCGCCTTAATTCGACTTAAATTAGTTACCGATTACAGCGCCAATGGTTAAATACGCAATACCATTTCACTTCTGCGCCAATCAATTGCATCGATGGTGTGTGTACATTTAATATATTTCTGTTTTAAGATTTCTTAATATTACAGATGTTTTCTAATTCTTTAAGAATTCGTTTAAGAATTCTTGTTAACATTGATTAAATGTTACTAAATTTTCTTAATAATCAAGTATTGGTAAAAGCGTACTTGCCAGTTGTAACAAACGTCACTACCAATGTTATCGATTCATGATAAGTTAAAATTATAAATGCAGACAAAATAACGTTAACTATTTTTACATTTGTTGTTCTGTCTATTGTACTTTAGTTAATTCTATTTAACAACAAATAACAATATTTCACAATTATTATTAAAGTTACTTATTATTTAATTCTCCAGTTGGTTACTATTTAATTCTCCATACCAAAATGTTAGCCGTAAGAATTTTTGTATATAGTATTTTAATTAATTATATTTTGAAAATAAATAATAATATACTTTATATATTGTTAAAGATTAATTACAATTTCTATTTCTTCTTATCTTCTGAATGGTTGGTCTAGCTGTGCTCCAAATGAAAAAAAAAGGGGAAAAAAATGTATTTTGTATAATGTTTCAATTAATTCTTTATATTTTATTGTTATAATATAAATTATTATTGAAATTCAATTGTAAATTTGAAGAATATTTTTATTTCAAATTTAAGTAATTTTCTGAAATAATTTCCTTTGTTTTTAGGGTATAAACATATTATTTACATCCTCCACTTCTACCATGAAGTCCGATGATTCTTGCTTGACGACGATTTCGGTGACGACTTTCTTGGTGCAGTACAACATTGATGATAACGTCCTTTGTACCTGATGGTGAGTCATACGTATTTTTGTTCCTCTAGTCACTCAATCATGTCGTAGGATGAAAGGTCCGAATCGACACGGGCGACTGGTTGTATTACATAGAACTTTTGACGAACATAGTGATCACAGGTATTTATTATACCTGTGAGTAGTAACATTTCCTTATTTGTGTTTTATTTATTAGTTCAGGATAGGTTTCCTTGCATATCATGTTTTTGAATGTTAATAATATTGCAATAATTATTATGATTGTCATATTAATATAATAAACATAAAGAATAATATAATATTGAGATCAAAGTGTATTAAGTATGATTATTTATAAAGATAAACTATGAGTAAATATTTGAATAAATGATGAATGTTATAATAATTTCAACATCTTGTAGTGGAGAAGTTGGATATTCTTCGACTTCGTTGCTTGTTGGAATTGAAATTATTATAATGCTAATAACGATACGTATTATGGATATTAGAATTATAAATAATATTTGATTTACTTCATGTTTTACGTTAATAGAACTGCATTATTATTTAATTTCCTTAGTCAGTATTTTCAATAAAATTTGACATATATTACAAATCTATTCAACCCGTTCAAAAATACATCTTTCATGTGCAAGAAGATACTTCGCGACAGGCAGATTTCAATATCAAAGGAACGATATTAAACGCTATTGTTATGTTTTCAAAGATGTACTTTGATGAAAAAAAATCGCCTGAGGACATTTCTATTAATACTTCAATTTGAGTTCATTATCATTCATTGAATTTTACTTGTATTCAGTCTCTTTTTCAATAAATATATTCACTGTTGATTTCTTTTAAGTATAACGTTCCAATAATTTATGGAAATTATTAAATTAAATTACAAAATCAATGGAGTCATTGAAACTTGGGATAAAATGATAAAATTGAATATCAAGGAATATTAGCCCGTTAGATACAAAACAGATTTATTAATCATCTTTTTAGCTCAGGTTTTTCAGGTTTAATCCTTTCCATGTTCATTGCCAGGACCTCACTCACGTGCCCAGGTGCTACTTGGGTGGGAGAAAGGCAATGGATATGATGACTATAGTTTATAAGCTTAATAATTTCTCGGCGACTGACGATGCCTTAGTGTATCGTGCACGACGTATTTTCCGCATATGTGTGTATGGTTAGGATGTGGAATTGCGTCGTTCCTTTTTTATTGCTCCAAATACAATATAATTTTGGAATATTAATAAATTTTACAAATACTGTTAAATACAGCAATGAGTTTTTTATGAATTTTATGAATTTTTGTGAAGTTCTTAGTATTATGAATACGTACATGATGTCTTGATAAATAACACAACATGAATAATGAAGGATACAAATTTCATATCATCTATGGCAGACAATATACTCATATTGTGTATGAGTATCTATACAACATAACTATGAATAAATTGAAATCGAAATGTATGTAAAATGATGAAAATGAAAAGTAAACATTTTACGCAATGGTCACTAGTCTTCGTCAGCCGATTGCAGGAAAATGGTACGTAAATTAGAGTGTGACTGTTGTGTGTTAAACTCGAGTGTCGGAAGCGTCCCGGGACGTATTCCCTAGTTTAGGTCTGCGCTCGAGTGGTATGTGTGAGAACCGTGGAGTGAGTGTGTTGGTGTACCTGTTTTGCCATTTTTTAAATATAGGGCGACCTGGTTAGGATAGGTAGCTTACCTTCTGGTATGTTTGTGTCTAATTATAAGTAGGTAGGGCCGGGCAGGTTGGCACAGTCTCTGATCGCGTGTTCCTGCGTGTCCAACCTGTTTCAGGAAATCTAATTTGAAAAATCGACAGTGAAACTGATACAAAATGGAGCATGCCACTTGTTTCTGGTTTCACTCTACGATTTTTCGAATTTAGTATCGCGGTCGCGGTCACGGGTTCATTTTTTGAAGTTATTTTTTAGTTTGCGATTGGAAAGACTCGAGCTAGGTATAAGTTTCAGCGGGCATTGCGCTCGAAGAAAGAAGAGGCCCGGCAAATTGCCATAGAAGAGGGCAACTACTAATGGCTCCCTATCTTCTGGATTATCCAGAGAATAGGAAGTCATTTTTGTTACTGCTTTGTCACTATGTTCGTCCTTTTTTGCTTTTTATATTTTCTTTCCCCTGCCAATGTACATACAGCTCGACGCATCATCACGTTTGGCAAATTCTTTTAGTAGTGTTGCGAGTGATTTCGCGTTGAATTATTAAATAGTAAAAAGATACTAAATTCGATACTGAAATTGAAATAATTGTGATATATTCTTTCATATTTATTTACTCTTGGCTGCCTTTCTTGAGCAATATATATTGAATTTTATTTTCAATTTTTTGTGAGATAAATTTAAATATTTTAAAAAAATTTCTTCCTTTAAAATTTCATTTTCATACATATTCTCTATCGAGATTTATGGTGAATTGAATAAACATTTAATGTACATGAGAATACACAGAGACGTGAAATCACAATAGAAAAACTTTGTTCCCAAATACCCCAGCTATAAAAGCGTAGCCCCGCTTTCTTCTCCGTAGTACTCCAAACTTTATTTCGGATTTTAGAAACAGTTTGAAATACATATATGGAATTGTAATTGGGACAATATCGATCGATCGATAGTGTCGGATGTTTTCGCACGGTTGCAGATCTTGCGATCTGTGGGAATTAACACGAGACAGTCATACCTCTTTCTCCGAGTTCGATATTTATCGATAATTCACAAATCAATGCTAACCGATAACTGAGATATTGGATAGGAGACACAATAGCGTATAGATAGCTTCTAGCGTCAACCTGTCATAGCGTGACCCGGAAACCGATCACCTCGAACAAGTTGGTGTATATATATGTATATATATATGCATTTACAAATACACGTGCATACGTATCCCTGGAGACATACCAGACTAGCGGGGATATGGATCGCCGGTGGATAAAAGGAGGGAATGAAATAAATCGATCACGATCACGCCACCCTCACCCTGATCTGCAACGAGTACGATGCGGCCAGAACGGTACCTCTTCGTTGTCCATATTATCGACGAAATCGCCGTCATCTTTCTCTCTGATAATTTTATCAGACTGAATCGGGCTTTGTTGTGAGGCTGGCGGTACGATCTGATTGGAGGACATTATTCATCGAAGTCCGGGATGAAAAATCCCGTTGCGCCGGGAATTACTGAATCGGGCTTGCTCTCGACCCACGCTTCGAAGAATGGAATAATGGCTGGTAACGGAGCATTTGTATGATCAATTTCGCGACAGGATTGCGTAACGGTTTGATAAACGGGCTTTACGTGGAAGTGTAACATGTAGAAATGTGGCGTGCAAGTTGTAAAACGAGTGCGTGGCATCGGTGTGTAACGCGGATTGTCCCGCCACGGTGGCGCCACGCTTCGCGGGCGACACGATGCAACCTACGCGAAATTCAGCGCTATAATGTTTTCTTCATAGAGCTGTTAGGGTTCTCTCCTCCCTGTGGTGGTGGTGGTGGTGGTGGTGGACGGAAGAAAATCGTGGGGGCGGCGCCTCACCGCGTCGCGATTGCAACGAATGTCTTGTGAAACCAGAACGAGCGAGGCACCCACGCGGCTCGTGAAAGAATTTCGCGAATACAAATTTCCCCAGATACACGTGCTTTTCGGTTACGTTACTCGTGCAACGATCCTCCAACGAAACGTATTCTTATATCCAAAGCTTTGATCCGAGTACTTGGCGTCCATCAACCTGCACGACCCGTGCAACGCGTCGTATATTATCGAGAATCTACCTGCGTCTTTTCTCTTTGCCACCCACGCGTCCCATTTGAATACATATACAGACATAAAGTGTAACGATTGCCGGCCCTTCTGACCACGTGAAACGTTCTGTTATCGGTAGACAATGCTTTGTAGATCCTCGAAACAACAATCGTAAATGCACGCGTTACTGCCAGTAAAATAATCGAACGTAAATCGAACATTTTTCCCGACGGAACAATTCGTGGAACGACTCGATCCTATTTCATTGCTGTTTCGCTCGAAAATCACTGAAATCATTGACGTATTCTATTCGCCGAGTATATCGCTCAAGTCGATTACATTTGAAAAAAGTTGAAAATTATTTTACTTATCGTTGTTATTTTAGTTGTTAGTTTTACTCCTTGGTTGTTTCTACGATTTCAAAGGAGAAGTTTGCTTCGTCATGGCGTGATAATTTCGCATGAAACACAAAGCGTGTCCGATCTTTCGAAATCTCCGATTTATGGTGTGAAGTACCATGTAATAGATCGGAGGGGTAATTGAGAAACCGAGATCTAATCTATCCACCGAATTAGAATCCGATTATCTCGATTGCTTCGAATCGGCGCGGCGTGGCACGGTTAGAAATTGCCCGGCGGCATTAGACGCACGCTAGTAAAGAAATTCCATCGCACGCTAGCCTCTCGTTAGTGATGCTAGATTAATCGCTTAATTAATAGATGATAAATGTTTGTAATTCCTCTGGCAAGGCTCGTGGCTCTCAATACGTATCTCTTACCATGGTCAATTAATTAGAGGGAAGGTGGGACATTTTTATTTGAAACAGGATTTTAAGAAAGCTAAGAGACAGACTATTCATTGTATTTCTAACTGACAACATTGAAATGATCAACTGTCCGGCTGATAACTGTACACGGTTATATTAAGCGTAGAGGGAAACGATTAAACGGAGACCCGCATCCAATTTAGGGGAGAAGAAAGTCATCCTTCGTATCGACCCCAGAGGGCTCTCGAATTTTCTTCTTCGCAGTCTTCACGAACGATTTATCCTCCTGGTGTACGCCACCACGCCACAGAGTATAGTTGCTGATGTCCCGCGAATGAAAAAAAAAGGCGCGAACCTTAAAATATCGCATGGAGGTTGGCGAAGTGAGTTTAAGGTTTCCTCCGTGCGTGGAAGATGCTTAAATTCAAGACGCCACTCTTCTGAAAACCGTACGACTCGGCGTCGAATAATTCTCGAAGGGCAACAAGCATAAAATACTCTTCCATTGAAATTAATATCAGTTGCTCGGACGATCTTTGTTGTTCACCAAGTTAACGGTACGGATCAGAGCTACGTAATGAATTGTGCACGTATATGTATACTACATATACTACACTTATACGAAACGACGAATGTCTGAACTTTTAACTCAATAATAATAAGGAATCTCAGCTACCTTGACGCAACGACGATGAAAAGTTACCGATCGTGTATTTTATAATCACAGGCATACATCGCGATCCGTGTAATGGAATATTCGAACGATATCGCAAACATCGTAATCCTGCATAATTCATAACGGCACATTGCTACGTCGCTAGAAAACAAAAATGTCGACGATAATCATTATACTACTATGATAAATCGGAAATTGGATGGAAACGCCAGCTATCGTTGACCGAAATGTTGATAACGAGATAGATAACGACAGACTTACAGCTCGTTATTACTCATATACTCATATACTCGAGAGCCAGTGAATTGCAAATGGGAAGCAGTAATTGAAATATTAATGAGATACGAGACAACACGGCAGCTATGACGCTTTGATGTTGGTATGATTGCTGTAAATGGTGAAGGCTTGGCCACGTTCGTTCGTATGGACTCGAATGTGAACGACAATGTGTGAACGGCTACACGAGGGCTCTAACGAATTATTATCACTCCACGAGTCGATTACGGTGGAACCATAAATCAAAGATTTGTCACATCATCCATCTTAAATGTGTCTTAATCTTTCGAGGGACACAGCTACCGCATTAGCCAGTTAGGGGACCGAAATTCTTCGTTTGCAATTCAAAAATCCTAGTACGACCGTTTCACCGTGCGATATCGTCTCGAAACTGGCTCGCTGTTTGTATCCGGGAAATAAATTGGCCGATGGAGACGAGAAGCGCCCTGACGAATGTTGACCAGCACGGTCTCTCTTTCTGAAATAGACGCGCGAGCATCAGAGATGAAGCAGCAATAGAGGACGTTTTTGCCAACGTGAACGACAACTTGTGCCTCGGTGTTCACGATTCGACCTGGGCTATGACCCCGGGGTCGTAAATTTTGCGTCATAGCGGTTGTCACCGGCTCACCTTTTTACGAGCGTAGCATGACTCGTGTTCACGGTCCGTATTCTCGAGACATATCCACTGCATCGAGCCGTTGGTTCGGCCAGCAGTTCTTAAGAGGATCCTTCGGTTAGTAATCTCTCGGGCAGCGACTCTGGTGTCCCTTTCAAGATGCTTCTCTTCTTACGTTTTCAACAATATGACCACATCGTGAATCAACCGTGTGTTGGATAGACAAAGGACACGCGTCCTCCTTTTTCCCCCTATTTTCTCTTATTCTTTCAACCGTCAGATGTTACTCACGCGGTGACTTTGTTTTCTTTTAGTTTGGAATTCTTTTTGTAAAGTGCCATGCAATTGCCTCGAAGATATTGACTCCTCAGCTTTTAACTCTGGCAAGCTTTACACGATTGTTCCACGTCGACATTGTCAAAATACTGACGCTCTCGCCCGATTCCTTTATGCCACGTATTATCTTTACGTGCGTACGTGTGTCAACGTGATCAAGGTCCGGGATACCGCGACACGCAGAACTACTTTCACGGGAGAAAATAGTCTCGAAGCGGAAATATTAGATGTCGTCGGTGGTCGTGGAGGCGGCCCCCGGTAGTCGACAACCAGCCTTGCTGCAACGTTGGACAGTGGCGTTGCGCCAGGCGCAACGGCGGCAGCGTCGAAATCATTAGAGAACCCGTTTAAGACGCTTATGGTTTTTAAATTGAAAGTAAATGGAGATGAATTGGACGTTTATCATCTGATAAGCACGCGAGCTTTCTACGTGCGTTTCGTTGGACGGCGCGGCGCACAGTTTGCCTGAATGCAATCAGGTGTGCACGGTTCCCCTATGCACGCGCACCTACACGAATGGAACGTAATCACGGACAGTGATATTGCATGTAGGGAATAGGAATCGTGCAGGTGCGGTCTGACTCGCGAACTGTACGAGAATTCGCGTTCTTTCTCTCTCTCTCTCTTCTCGGCAACTTTGTTTCTTCGCTACCACCACAGAACCACGGTACGTGAGGAACCGATTCGCACACTTCTCGCGTTTCCATAAAGAGACGAAGAAAGTGCCATGCATTCCTGGACCGGTGTGGTCTACATGGGAGCGCGAGCCAGCGTTCGATCGTAGTGGTGAAAGCGGGCAAAAAGAAACGGAAGGACACACCTGCGCTTGTCCTATCTGCGGGTGGGCGTTTCGCGATAGAAAATATCGTCGAATCGTATGTTTCTAATCATCATACTCTCTTACTTACTCGCGTCATCGATTGTGCAACTACACTGTAGTTTGTGTACTACAATTATCGTCCAGCCATTCTTTCGTCCCTCGACGCGCATAATTCAAATCGTCGGCGGTATTTTGTTCGAATTGTTCTGCCTGTTGGAGAATTTACTGTCCGTCGGAGAGTCGTTTGTCGTACGGATCATGAGGTTAAGAGTCAAAAAATCGGTGGCTCAGCGGGTTGTCCGGCGGCAGTGCGCGGCACATTCCGGGTCGAGGCAGATTGGCTCGACATCGAAAACGATTCTGGCCGAAAACTGCTCCACGAATCCCTACATCAAGTGCCCCCCGGTTATCGGGCCAGATCGAGAGAACAAGGACAGCCACGGCCATAATCGTGGATCAACTTCTGGCTACGGACCTGTCCTGTACAGATACGAACACTCCGCAACACCGGCTCCGCCTATTTATTCTCCATCCGTAGCGTACATCCTTATACAGTACATCCTTTACCGCGCGACGATGTACCATTTTCACTCTACTACGATTCATGAAAAATAGAAGAAGGGAGGGACTCTTTCCGATCGGAATGAAAGTTAATAACGTCCGGCGACCGGACGTTAACTCATCGTCGAACGGTTTTTCTTGACGAGCTGGACCTTAGAGAAACTGGTTAAACTAGAATTACTAGTCGCAACGAAGCTCGCGAATACTAGTCCTGTAATTGCCGCGCTTCTTGCCGCGTGATTGCGTTTTTCATCGGAACTATTGCTCAGGCAAATTGAAAACGCCGTGGTCGCGCACGCAGTCGGAGATACGATTCGTTTTACAGAGTCCTGGACATCGAATCGCGTTTTACGATTTCATTTGGTGTACGAGTGTCATCGACAAACAAGGGTGATGTTCCAGTCATTTATCGCAAGTATCTTATCGCTGTGGGAGTGTTCGTTTGACGTTGCCTTTAATGATCACGAGAATGTAGAAATTATATCGCTCAATTAGCTCTACTCTCGGCCACTATTCTCTTTTTGAGTGAAATCGTTGAGTATCCTTTGCACGGGCTGCTTATCGGATGTTTTAAGCAACCGTGTCTCCATTCTGCGTCATCGAGAGGATCGTTAAAGGATCCCGACTGTCAATTCTGCGAGAAACACGTCTAACACGTGAAAAGATTAGAACTTCGCAGCGTCGTGGAGGTTGGCTTTGAACGTTGAAAAGTTGAGAGAAAAAATCGACGAGCTACGATCTGCGTGTATTTTCCGCCAAGTCTCGCCTATTATTTTGCTGCGTCAATCCTGGATTTGCGTAATCGCAGCGAGAAAGCGCGAGTAGAACACTGTCATTGGGCTGGTTAACACGTTGCACGTGCATACTTTCGCAGCCTTGATATTTCTGTCTTGATGCTGTCGAGATGACCAAGCCGATTTTCGCGTCACATCGCGTGCAATTCAACGTTCCAGTATGTCTCCTCGCGCGTGGGAGCGCCGTGACAAATTTCAAACCTTCCAATTCTCTTTCTGCCGGGCAGAGTCCTGTTTCTAAAAGAGGAACTATGCAACATCAATTAACACGGAATAAGCAAAAATCTTTATTGATTCATCGTGAATTTATTACAAGTGGACACATGTTTATTTGCCTACGAACGTCAGGGAAAAAGTTCGGAAACGTCAATATTTTTCGTTTGTAAATTATTCGAGGGCGAGCCGGAGCCAGCGTGATCCAAGAGAAACAGGTAGATATGTACCGCTGCGGGTACTAAACCGAGCTGGATCTACACCCGCGTGTAGTTCCTTTCTGGCCAGTCTATGAATCACATAGGAGTAAGAAAGGGAGAGGCAGAATACAAAGGGGGTAAAGCAGGAAACGCGTGCAAGAGGGAGGGAGATGAGGAGAGACGCGGAGGTCGGTGCACCGTGGAGGAAAGCAAAGGAAAGACGACATAGGGCAACTCGAGCAAACCGGGGTGGTCTTGACTTCACCGTTGACTAACTGCGACACGACAAGCTGCCATACTCGGTTAAATTCTGCCGTGGCTCGATAGCATTCGACGGGAAACAAATTAATGTTTGCTCGCCACATCTGGGTCGTCCGTCCGGAGTTTCTGGGGACACGCATTCGCGCGTCCCGAGTAACCAAGTCGTCCGTATATGCTATACCGGCCGAACTTTCATCGATGACAAGGCGATGAAACGTATCGAAATACCTCGCACGAGGATGTGTCCACTGGATATTTGATACACAAGCTTCGACCAGAGCCGTTCAGTATGACGGCAGGTGAAGTGAACACCTTCGAGCGTCGAGTGACTCCACGCACGATCCACGAGGTTTAACAATTCTTGCGAGCCAGAGAATCGGAGACACGTCGAGAAATTAGCTTCGTACGTGAATGTTAAATTTGGTAGAACGATCGGTAGCCGCTAGTCCGTAGGATCGTTCGAAACTATTTTTGAAAACAGTTACACACAAGACGCGTGTAAGACCCATAGGAGCGTAAAGCGATTTAATCGTATTAAAGATTTGTATTATGGTATAAGTACGTGTGTCGTATAATCGCTGTCATTTGTTCCTTTCTCTCTAGCAGAGACAGCCGCACCCGAATTCGTCCTCCTGGCTCTGCTACACGTATAGAAATCGATCTGTACGACGATCTAAAAACCTGGCCCAAGTTATTCACTGGAGATAGACAGTCGTTGAACCGCGATTGCCGCAATAATTACGATCGAACGATCATTTATACGATTGTGTCGATAAGATCCGGCGCAGGGGTCGCGCGGAGAGAGACACAATCTATAATTACATCGGTGCACTTCGATACCGGGAATCGTACAGGTTCGATGCACGCATTTGCACCGTTCGCGAGCCGTGGCATTCTCCGAATACCGTGATGC
>CAJDYZ010010957.1:175762-189930 GCA_903986555.1 Heterotrigona itama | reverse complement strand
GGGGGGGGGGATAACGGGGCCGCCATCTGCTGCCGATCTCACGGTTTGAGGTTGCACAAGTGCAGCAGCGAGGTCAAAGGGCGGAGAGACCCTGCCATTCAAAGTCGTGTTTCTTGCACCGCGCAAAAGTGACACCGCTACGTGGAAACGGACCAATGCTTTTGCAAAAATGTTTGAAGTTGTCGTCGTTTTTTGTTATTGATAACAAGTAACATACTAATCCTTAACTTTCTATAAGGTAGAGTGACAGATGACTATAAGAATCTGTAGTAGATATATTACAAAACTTTTGAGGTATTTAATTTTTTCTTTTCTTTTTTTGTATTTTATCTTATTAGTAGCAACAATAGATCGAATAAAAATTTCGAAAATTGAGCAATCCATTGACTCACGACCGATGCTAACGCGACTTTTTTTACGATAATTTTTAAGGATGAAGCGCAATATTACTTCTTACGAATATAAGAATTGAAAAAATATTATGTATGTTTTTAAGTGTAACATTCTACATTGTTAATTTTAAATGCATGAGTTGAAAAAGTTAGTGCTTCCGGTAACGTAAGATAATTAACTCTTTACTGTATAAAATTAGTAGCAAAATAAGTGCGTTAATATAAATACGAGTTCCGAAGAATATTTGCGTACTACTTTTTTTTCTTTTTCATTTCACGTCATCGCGAAGAGGTATTTTATGAAAAGGACTTCTACGATTCTAAATTCTTTAAAATATAATACAGTCGCGAGTTGATACGTCATTGCGCCACAAAGATTTATTAGAACATTTATTTTTCTAATAAATGAGGTAAACTTAGTATCTTTTGTAAATGTTACACTCAACAGTTAGATATTATTACTTTTTTGATTAATAACAACCATCTTTAATCTCGTTTTTAAAAGATCGTTTAAAATTTAGAACGTCAGTTAAATTATTTAATTTTTAAAACAGCATGTAAAATTATCCCGAGTCAGTAAGTTGATCTTGCTCGCCGTTTATTAAAAATGAATAGTTCATCGATCTCCAATAGGATTTCATAATATTTGCAAAAACGTACAGTAGGAGTAATAATGATATCTCGCGTATTAGCTTGGAAATTGAACAAAAGGCAAGAAGAAAGACAAACCGTTCTACCGTGCGACGTATCCGATGGCAGCATTTAGAAACCGAATTTAATATCTAGGAGAAGTCACAGAGAAACGCATCGAAACGAACGATCCGGTCGATGTTGAACAGTTTAATATCTAGAGGAGCCGCCGGGGGCGATTTACCTCGCGAAGGGTGAGAATCGTTCGAAAGTCACCCGCTTTCGTTCGCTCGAGCAGCCTTGCACGCCCTTTCTCCCTTGATCCTCATAGTTCTCTGTACAATTCCTGAAAAGTGAATCTACCCGAAATGAAATCGAAATGTTTACGTTGCCGAGGCAACTTGGCACGGTGGTAAGTACCCATCGTCTTCTCTATAAATCACAGAACATTTCATAAAATTAAATCGTGGTTTCGTAAGATTAAAACGAAATTGCGCCAATTTTTAATGTATTTTTAATATATTAAAGTCGTGTATCAAAGAATGAGTAATTGATCATAAGTTCGTTGAGATTTTCGAAATGAATTTCCAATCATCGTCCTCGTTCTCCTGCCATTTGTGTATTTTCAATTTAGCCTGAATTGCCAGGTTAATCGGTTTCAAAATATAATAAAACACGTTTTGCAGTTGGTACAGTGCAAATGGATATTAATATTTCACTCGATTTTCCCCGCGTATGAGTCTGTCGTTTTGTGCTAGAGACTTCAATCAGACCACAACGTTTATTCAAATTACGCCTATCTACATACGTATCATTAATTTCGTGCGGTTATTATAACTTGAATAAATAAAATCAAACAATAACATATCGTCTTGTTCGAGATGAGCAAATGTCACGCGACAAGCATGCAAGGCAGATGGGAGTATACATTTACCCCTTTCCGCTTACATCGGCTTACGCTAACCTACACGGAGCCTAACGTAGGTACGTGCAACATACGTACGAGTCGTTCCCGTAAACGGAGGAATTTCATCGCGGCGCGTTTTCAACGGGAACTCAAAATTCTCGTCACAGGCCGCGACGGGGGGATACTTGAAACATCAGACGCCCCTCGCGTCGAGAACTTAAATATTCTGCGGTGCTCCTCCGTAAGACCGATTCGAAGGAGATTTAGTTTCGCGGAAGGGTAAGACAGAGAAGAGAGACGTGCAGTTCCTCTCTGGTGGGGACGGACGAAGAGGAAAGAAGGGTGGAAAAAGAGAAGAGCAACGTAGGGTACGAGACATCGAGAGAGAGAGAGAGAGAGAGAGGAGAGCAAAGGAAGAGACGGGACAGGAGGAACTCCGACCCGGCGTGTCAGCTTAATGGAACGGAATTGAAATCATTTGCCTTGCGACAGGCACGGCACGTCGTCGCCTCCTGAACTTGGCAGTCCAGTCGTTCGTCGGTTTCTAGCTTGTTCTTCCTGTCCTTCTTCTCCTCTTTCTCACTCACCACCCCCTCTCGGTCCTCTCTCCCGTGGCCGTATAATTGAAATTCTCGAAAAGAAAGGAGACAAAAAGAAAAAGGGGAAGAAAGAGGAGAGCGACACGCGAGGGTTACACGCCGCAGCACGAGGAGGAAGCAACACGAAGCGTTTCGAGACGGATAGCGCTACTAATGGAGTCCTGGTTAAGCGTTGGTCCGAGGTACAACCTTCATTACATTTATCTCCCTAGGTTTGTGGTCCTCCCCAAATGTCGGCCGGAGGGTTCTTCCCCATCGAAACATAAGGCCGTTAAACGATTTAATTCAATTCGTACGGCAGTGGCGGGAGGAGGGTGGCACGGTTGGATTCAACGAATTTAACGCCTCCGATAGTTTCACGCTTCGGAATTCGTTCGCGCATCGACCTACCACCTTACCTCAGCGTTTTAACGCCGCTCTCCATCCTCCCGTGTCTACCCGGCCACCCCTTTCGTTCGTTATTCCGCTGTTTCAATTTTCTCTCTCTCTTTTTTTTCTCTTTTTTCGGTTCGTCCCCCGTGAATACGAGATGCATTTGCATCGGCAGGAACGCGATTTCCTCGCCTTGATTTGCTCGGGAAGTTACTTTTACGTAACTCGCGTGAGATTTCTGTATTAATTTAATGAACGGTTAATTATAGTAAGTCTGTACACGAGAACGCGAGAATCTTGTCGGCGTGACTGTTGGAACTATCTCGTGATCCGAATCTATTAATTGGAATATTTATTTTAATTTAAAAGTACTCGGAACTTCTTTTCCTGTTGAAAGGAACAGAAAAATAACAAGTAGAAATATATCAATTTTATATCTTAGAACGAGGAGAGAAAGAAGGGTTGGGAAAAGGGAGAAATAGAAAAGAAGAGAACAAAGGGAAAATAAACGAAGAAGAAGAGAGGTTATTAGGATTAATACTTACCTTTGTTCCTGTTATTTCCAGACTTATGGAGGGAATTTTACTACTAGACTTTTCATTAACTTTAATATAATTTATAACCGATGTAAGGTAACGTCACTCAAAAGTCTTAGGATGGATACTATATACTTTTTCAAAATTTAAGAAATTAAATGATATTTCATGGAGCAAACAATCTACAAAACTATCGTTAGTGCAGGCTATAAAGATTGTTTTATTATTAATGTACATGCAACTTGAATATAATGATTATCTACTGATCGTACTGCTGGAAATAGAATGTGTTCTAAAACTTTCGAACACACGTGTCTCTTTGTGAATTTCTAACCGTGAAAGCAATCTAAGTAATACGAATTTAATTCTAAATTTAAGTCGAACACACACCGAGTCGCCTGAAATTCCCGAGACAAAAGGGCATCCCTTTCATTCGCATAAAAGCATCTCCAAGTATTCATCCCCCTTCCATGGAAAGTCGAATATCCGGCGCACGATCAGCTCCCCCCGATGGTTTTGACGGCGCATAATGTACAGTTGGCACAATATTTGGAAAGTAGTTGGCAAGTTCTGCTTTACAATTATTGCGTAACCCTAACGCGAGGGCGCTGACGGCGCTCGGATTGGTAGCCGGAGGAACGCAGCTAAAGGGGGAGGGTTGATACGAGGCGCAAGAAGCTAAGAGAGTTGGAGAGGCTCACGGCGCTCCCAAAGAGAAGAGAGAACAATGCGAACTTCGAGATAACTTCAGAGAAACGGGAATCAACATGAAAGGGGAAGTTTCCATCTCTAATTGGTATTTAGGAGATCCGAAACAGACCCAACTCCGTGCCGTCCTTACGTGGCCTTCGCGTACACCCCCGTCCAACACGATTCTGTAATCTATGTGTCTATGTGTGTGTGTTACGCGTGGCACACGTACAGCCCGTTCAAACGTCGCGAGTCATGCCATCTCGACATTTAATCACGGAAAATGAAGTTGACGAACTCGACGATATCCGGCGAAAACTTTCGAATAAACTGCACCGCGTTCGATTCGACTGTTTTTCGTAAGCAATACGGTCGTTCGAAAGTTCTTTCCTTGTAAATAGTAAAATTGTCAACTTGTTAAAACTATAAAACTATTCAGTCAATATATTAGCATTATCTAACCCTTTCGTAATATTTCAATTAATCAATTCCAACGAAGATATAATTTCTGGAAAATAGTCGTACAAACTTCCAATAATGAAAAGATGTACATAATAAAAAGAGTGAGAGCTGTTTCATTTTTACATCCAGTTTCGCAAATCCTTGAGGGATTGGTCGCTTCCAGTTTCGAAACAAATGTAGTCCCAAAACTTCTGAACGAGAGGGTGTATACGCGTACAGCCAGCGAGTGAATTCCAGCCGGTGACATTCTCCGAAAGCAGATGTACAGTTACGAGCATGCAGATTTAAACGCGCGTGCCAGAAAGGAATTCCGCGAGACCTTTGGCATTCCTGCAACTTCCAGCCGGCGACGTGTTTATCATCCAGGTCCGCGGTTCGACGGCGAATTAAATTATCCTCGCGACGATGTGCCCTAAAAAGGCAGCGTACCCTTCGGTACGATGACAGGGGACCGGTAGATGGTATGTTAGGCGGGATAGATGGAATTCGGATATAACGCGGGATTGAAGGGGATGCACGTCGAAGGAAGGAACGCGCGCGGAAAGTTTCGGATCGATTCAGCGAAAGGACGACCACTTCAAAAGACTGCCGTGCCTCACCTCCGTGCTCCGAGACTCACTTTCTTTGTTCCGTATCAGTCGCGTAGTTAAGCTACATGCAAAGTAACAGGTATGTACGACGTGCGACGTGCATGCATCTTTCAAATATATGTACGTGCATATATACGCGACGAATATACGGAGTGGTTCGACGATGGAAGGGATTTTATTATTCACAAAGCGACACACTGGCGCGGCGTTACTTCTTGGATCCCTTCCGTTTCGCCGGAACGAGCGAAAGGAAGTCGGGAAGCCTGTTGAAGCAAATATGCAAATAGCATTGTTTAACCGGCCCTGTTTGATCGCGTGAACGTCGACCGAGTTTCCAGAACGATTGCTCGCAGATCGATTGAACGAGAATTACTCGAATTCGTGGATCCACCGTAACTCGTTAAGCAAAACGCTATTGAAACGTGAATATTCAAAACTCGCGCTCGACAACACGCGATACTAGTAGGAGTAATGAATTATGGCAGATGGCAGCAGCCGTTGAAAGACCCGAGGGATGAAACGGGGCAAATTTCAGGTAAATGATATATTTTAAACAAACCCGTTTCACTTTTCGTGAGGGTTGATATTAGGGGTTGAACGAGTTGCGGGCTTTTCGCACAGATGGCGCCAGTATATTGTTCTCGCCGTTCGCGAATTTCCCTCTGAATTATAGGGTTCGTACTTACCCTCCAGGTTCCATTAACACACCACGTTACACATTTGTACAGGCATAATATGTTCGTCTAAACAAAATGTAAATTTACACGAAAAATAACATATTGTACATTGAAAATCATAATGTCGATTCTATTAAATGTTTCGATTTATTTCTACTCGCGAAAAATTTCTAGGAATAAAATATTTATACGTTCAAGTAAGAACATGCAATGGATTCCAAGAGTTCCCGATCAAATGATAATTTCGCTCTGTCGTTAAAATGAAGAGTCTTTGAAAATAAAAATCTATTTCACAAACATATAACACGCAGTGCATTTTGTTAGAATACCGGAAAAATTTTTGCAACAAGATTTTTATTAATGTACAATTATATCGAGATGAAATTCTACTCTGACCAAAAATCTTTGGTCACGTTGTAATTTCAATAACATCGTATTGACTTCACCTAGGGAAAGTTGAGGATGAAGAATAAATAATCGCGTTTACCGTAAATATGAAAATCTCACGAAAGTAGAAGAAATGGCACAAAAGACGGAAAACCGTGGTCCTTTTGACGACAGCGAGGGACCATTGAATAAGGCAGCACTTTCTTTCAGTGTTGCCCTCTCAAAATAACTCTTGGGCGTCTTGTCCAAGCAGAGAAATAAAGCGATGCCACCGGAGGGTCGATCGAGTCCCATTAATGGGTGAACACTGAAAGGATCTGCAGAAGCGGCTAGTGGCGACTGGACGCAACGGGCTTTGTATAGGTGTGGCGGGGAGGGGAAAAAAAAGGCATGAAAGTAAGATTTCGCCTGAATTCGCGGAGAAAGAAAGCTATTTCGGTGTGTTCTCCCCTATCCACGCAATTTTTCTTCCCTTTCCTAAGGATTCGTTATATTCCGCAACCCCATGAAAAAGTATATCATTCTCGCGTAAAAATATATCCGAGTGGTCTTTTAGGTTATACCGTGTAAACCTACATGTCCATTATAATTCAAACTTTTTTCGTAGGATTTTTGTGTAATTTCTTCATCTAATAATTTACAATTATTTTCTTATACGATATCTTTTTTATACTTTTACTATAAGGGTTTTTTTATTATTAATAAATCGTCCTAAATTTAAATTATTTGAACAATGTCCATTACTTGAATGATAAACGAAATATTCTTTTTTAAAATTGTGAATTTTTATGTATCAATAGATATTGAAAGGCATGCTTAGAATGTACATACGATAAAATAAAACTATGTGTATCCAATATAAAATGAACGAAATACAGTACTCGTAATTTTTAATCATCTTCATAAAGATACAAATTTGCATAAAAGTGCACAAAAGTCCGTGTTGTGAAATTAGCTGTTATATTCACGTACTCGTGAAAGACCATTTACTCGTAACTCGATTCGTTGCAACAACTTCCATCGTTTGCCAAAGGAAATCTATCGTATATATTTAGTTGCCCTATATTCGTTCATCCCACAAAAATTGACACTTGAGTAAACGCGAACAATTGTGCGAATGCCAATCGAGCATCTCACGAAAGTCAAAACGTAACCTCTCGGGTTGTATCGGTCCTCGATCGTCGGTTTTGTAGTTCGTTCCGAACGAATTTCCTGAATTTCGTCCCCCTCTCTGGCCATCGTCGATCCTTCTTCCACCCCTCTTTCGCCGATCTTTTTCCCTCTTTTGCTCGATGCTCGACGCTCTATTAGCAGTTTCTTAGAGCAGTCCCAAATGGCATTCCTATTGATGCTCGCTATGGGGTGTACCTTAACGCTCGAGGGAGAAAAGAGCGCCTATTCTAAGGCAGGAGAGAACTTTATGGACTGCGCAATGGCTACTGGATTCTGTTCGAAGCGGACACTAGGGCTCCACCATCCCTCTTTACGTTCCTTTTACCTTCGGCCTCTTACTCCTCTTATTTCACCTCTCCCCTTTCTTTTCCCTCCTTTTTTCCCTCCTTCATTCCTTTCTCGTTCCCCGGGACGTTTGCCTCTTTTTCTCTTCATTCCACTCCACGCAATCCCCCGCGATTCTTTCATTACGACTTCGATTCGCGTTCACGCGTCCCGTGACGATTATTGGCTACGCTGACGAATTCGACGAAGGATTTCATCGTCTGGACAAAATGAGAAATTGTTCCCTTTGTCTGCCGCTTTGGATCGTTTCTCGTTTGTTTGTAGTCAATAAAGGCAACATCGGTGTTTTATCTATGATACAGGATATGAGATCGTGGAACCGGAAGGCTACCGATATATATGTTTCGCGATCCGTGCAAATAAAAATGGGTTTACAGCTCTGTTGCCTGTTAACTTTGCTCGTTACGTGTATGATATGACGTACGATGGTTATTAGTTTTCTATGACTTTCTTAATATGCGTATAATTTCAACGAAAAGCCATTTTCTTCTTTTTTAAATAAAGTTTAAAAGAACATGAGATGTATCATAAATACATCGAAATCTGATGTAAAATACGATTCTACGATCGTATTCTTGATCGAATCGCTACGATCTTCAAGCTTCGAATCTAAATCATTTTTGCTACTTTCAAATATAACTGTGAGTTAGAAAATATCGATTACACTTGAAAAAAGAAAGCATGAAATGAAAAATTTCTGACTTACCGAGGACTAAAATGCAAAACATATTTTTGGGTCACACGCATCTCCATTTCGATATCAATCAAATTCAATAAAGTATATTCAAATAATCTTCAAACGTTTCGATATCTTTGAATGTATAAATATCGAACATAAATATGAACTTTTTCATGCGATTAATAATTGAAAGTTACTCGATAATGTGATGTGCAGCAACTTGAGAAACCATTCAATTTGGTTCTTTAAAACTCGCGAATTTATAAAACTAACAATACTGTAATAGCCGTAGTTGATTGAAATGATGGCTGCCATTGTAAAATACAGAATGGCATCGTTTATTAACGAATTAACGTTGACGATATTAGCGCTGTGTCGACGACACGTCAAAACTTGCCAGCATAATATAAATTGTCACGGCCAGGTGAACAATGAATCTTTAATGAAGTTTCGCAGACGAAAAGTCCAATGGTTGGACGACGACGATCAGACGATCCTCGGAGGGACAGACATTTGCACACTCGATATGTTCTCGTATTTCGAAGGATATGTATATGGCGTTCCCGTTTGCCGGAAGCGGACTCCATTGACCGTAAGGATCTACCAATTTTCCTCTCGCTCGCTTCCCGGGAATCGATTTACACATCGCTACGTGCATTCGTCGCTCGGTTAAATTTTCAATACGCGCGGCGGCTACTCCACTCTAATCCGCTGTAATTCAATTTACGCTTGCAAAGCGCCTAGTGCCTGCGTAAATTTGCACTCGCATATCCTATTTTACCATATCCCCGCGGTCCTTCTCCGCGCACCTTAAGAAACTTAACGGAGAGAATTTTCATCCTGCGCGCGATGTATTATTTACCTTGCGAGTAATACACCGCGCCGGAAAATTAAATGGTTTTTCAGCTGCTGTAACTTTGTGATAACGGTGCGTATAACGTTCTGCGCTGTGTTTCAAAGAGCGAAGTCTTTACTTTTATCCTAAATTTTTTTCAAAGATCCTCTCTTTTTTTTTTTCTTTGACGTATAAAAGTGAGAACGTAAAGTTACTTTCTTTGGACTTTTACAAATTCAACGAAGTTTAGAAAATTTCTTCTCACATTTGAAATAAAGGAAACTCTTTCTTTTTTTGTATATATATAACCTCTCGGAAGTTGATTTACAGCTTTTCGGTCTTAACTTTGTCGAATTTTTTAATAAAAAATGTATCTCTGGCACAATCTTGATTTTGTCGAACAACTGAAAAGACTTTCTGTGACGATGCAATCGTAAAATGCGCTTGAGTCATGATTTAGTGATCTTCTAATTTTAGGTAATAGAGACACCTGCATCAGTCTACACACTGAATTTTTCGAAATATTTTTTTATACATTCGTAGTGATTCCCAACTAGTAGCAGGCAAAAATTTAATTTTGCAACTATCGATTTACTTAAAACTTGTTGTTAATTTCTATTTCGCGGAGAATATAAAAAGCGAATTTAAATTAAACAAACCAGTAGATAATACCACATAGATTACCAGTTATCAACTATAAATTCGACGGTTAAATTTATTAATTTTAATAATTTCGTGAACAACGAATCTCAAAATCCCTCGAACGATCCAAAAATTTACAAAGTAAAATTCTCCCTCTCGAAACTTATTTCACGAAACAACGACGACACTTTCGCATCCATCGAGCGGGAAAGAAAGCGGCGTTGGTCGATTAATCGTCGAGTCGCGGCACGTCGACCGATAGTGACGAGCATGGTTCCTCATTTGTTCTCCTCGCCAAGCTAGAACGCAAATTGGATTATTCTCGAGCGAAGTTGCCTCGACGGCGAAAGAACAGGGAGACCGATATGGCTGTCGGTGTTGCCTCACCGGAAGCCACACTCTCCTCACGAACTCCTCCTCTCCCCTCCCCGTCTGTGCCACCGTATTTCTTCACGTTTTGTCGCAAAGTCCCCTCGCTCCTCTGATGGATTGATATTTTTAATGCGAAAGACAGCCGATACGGTTCCGGCGGATGGTTGGCACGAGCTCCCGAGAGAAGACGTTGTCCCTAGGCATTATTGTTCCTTCGGGGGCCAGTTTTCGGGGTGGAAACGTCGCTGTATTATTGCCTAAGATAATGAGTTTTCTTCCGAGGAATCGAGGGAAGACCGATCGGTTGTTCAAATACTACGAGCAACGTAATAAACAAAGTGCCTTCGCTCTGGCATCTGGGTACTGTAATAGAAATTTGGGCAAGTTTAACACTAGGATCATCAAATTGGTCAAAACGATCAATTTTCCATGGAACTTTCATAACGATGTATTTTCAGAAATAGAAGCTTTTCTTTTTTATATATTTATTATAAATTTTTTCGCGTCCTTTGTACTTTAATTTCATACCTCTCCGTCTTTCTGTGCGAGCCGCGACACGTTGAAATTCGCCTTGTTCCATCGGTGATGATTAATTGTCCGTGAATTCCTATTTACTCGGCCGCCCCCGAGTTCCCGAGAATGCCTAGGACGAGCGAAAGGACGAAGGAACGCATCGCCAGGAGGAGAACTCGAGGAATCGTTAAGTCCCGAGCGACGGAAGTTATTGCCACCGGTGGCGAACACACCGACACGCTCGCCGGCATCGGTGGACGGGAGGGAGGGAGGGAGCGGAAAGGCAACGACAAACGGATATTGATGGCTTTCAAAAAATTTAAGAACAATCGATATTGGATTTTGATACGGGTATCGGAGTTCGTTTAGCCGTGCGCGAGCGTTGCACGTTGACAGTCCGGCATCAATATCCCTACTGTATTTCTGTCTGCGGCAGAATCGCGCAATTTTTCTCTTGGGCCGGAGCAGCGCGATAGGCCTGTCGATAAAAATACCGAACTGGTATTCACCAGTTTGAACCATATACATGCCGATTAGCTTATTGCGGGTAGTTAAACGAATCTGACGGATAGAAATGTATGTACATAACGGAATATTCGAGCGAACGAGTGACATGGTTTAAATTCGGATATAGATTTTCAATTGTTCTCAGCGCGAGTTCTAAATACGGATTCTCAAATTGTTTGCGCTGAAAATATCGGTGGCGATTTTCTCCAATGGTGCCGATTTACGAAAATCAATACTTTCATTTCTCCTAAATGGATATTAGTAAATATTAAATTAAAATATACGTAATTTTTAAATACCCGGTTCCAGTGTTCAATAATTTTACTTTTACAATTTCCTTTTGCACACTTGATATTTTGATACAACGAGGAGACTGGAATTAAATACAATTCCTTAGTCGTTGAAAAACGCAGTTCATCTCTCTCTCTCTCTCAGAATTATTTCAAAAGAACATTTCACGATCGTGATCTGGAAACGAGAATAGCAAATTTTCAGCGAGAGTCACGCCCTTAAACGGTCGGGGAACAAACTTGCGCGATACCGTGGCAATAACACGAGCGGAGCAACGCAGATTATCGGAGCCGAGTTCCTTTGTTCCTTGCCCTTTGACCGGCTGAAGTAGCGAATTAGCTGGTGGAAGTTACCGTTGAAAAGGGATCGATATTCACCGCGGGACCGTCTCGACTATTCGCGTCATAAACCACGGCCTATCGTTAATTCCCGTGGAAACCAATCGATGACAACCGGTCGCGAGACTCGGTCCCGACCAGCGTTATTTCCAGAATTTCCAATGACCCTGGCCAACCTACTCGTTGCATTATAGTTCTGGGCTGGACAATGGTCAAGCGAAGTTTGGGGCGCAGCAGGACGTTAGTCGAGGCCCGCAATATCGGCGTTTGGACTGTCGCCAAGACGCTACGAAATAGTCGGATGACAGGGATGCATACGTATATACATACATATAAATACATACGTATATATAACGTGTCCCTGAAATCGTGGTGAAACTATGGGGGTGATTCTAGGCGCAGAGACAAGACGAGAACAAAGAACGTTATTATGATCGTTCGATACTTTGTTTTCGAGGAAATAGCATTTGAAAGTTTGTCGAGCGTTGGAACTTTGTTAAATTTGACTAATTTAAAGTGGAAAGGGCAAATACTGGATTAAAACGCGTGTGAGATGTCATTCCCTCAATGCTTGTCGATTATCAATTGTCAGCTATGAATTAACAGTTTATTCAGTGTTAAGAAAATTTATAATCAGAATGACCATTCGATCGTTTTCAGGTACACAGACACTAATCTTGTTAGAAATAATTTTTTTTTCGTTAAAATTTAGTAGTTGTTGTAACACAACTATTACGATAGTACAAATAAATTAATTCCGTGGATCGAAGAGAAATGAGAAAGACATGTTTACATGGCGTGAGTCACTTTTAATGGAAAATGACTTGACTGGCTTTTGAAACCTCCATGTGCTGTTTCGCTATTTTCCATCCTTGCGATTCGCTAGTGAGCAACTGAAATAAACTTGACCGTTTCACGGCGTTTCCGGTGGTCGAAATTCACACGTGGCGCGCGCGACGATTTTCAAACAATAAGCGACCACGCGGCGGTGAGTGCGTTTTGGTATTCCGGTGTATTTCCCCCGGAGAATTCGTTACGCCGTTTGGAAACGGAGGAAACTGACCTCTGTGTTGTAGGATAATGCTGATTGCACACGATGCGAGGGACTTATCGAGGATCGTTCGCGGAGGAAAGTGAAATTCTACGAATGAGCGAGAGATCGCTCGGCTTTGCTGTTCGTTTGAGAGCGGAATGTTATTTTCGAGAAAGATGGAAGTAGATTTTGTGGGATGATAATACGAGAGAGAATGTGAGCGATATATGTACGTAAATGCGTGATTGCCAGCGGCAGACGGTGAAAACGTATGGCGGTCGTTGGAGAGTATTACGTGACCAAACTCTTTTAATCTTCAATCTGCTTGAAGTGGTGGAAATAAATTGCGGACAAGGCTAATTAACGAAAAGAAACGAGAACACTTTCTGGCTAATGAAATTGAAATAATTGTTAATAGAAAACAAACGACGCGAAAGTGTTCACAATTTTATGAATAAAATTGTATTGCGTTTAATGAAAGTAACGAGTTAACGAGTAAATGACGATTATTAACGTTAATATTAATAAAGTTAACAACTCTCCAATATTATACTGATAATTTTAAAGTTTCTTTTGCCCTGTGCCGTAGATATTTCTCAAAATTTTGCATAATTTAAACTATTGTCAATTATATTCTGTCGCGTCAACTTTCCATGCATTATTACTTATGAACCTATCGAATTATTTATGAATTCACTGCCCTCGCGTGTAGAAATAGATTCGCGTTGAAGCCATTTATTCTCCACTGTCAATTTACTCTGCGATTAATCTTATTTAATTCTGTCAATAATCGAGAAATAAATTTCACATTTTTGCAATCGCTAACCACGACGCGATCGTCGTGCAACGTCGAAGAGAAAATAGAATAACGATAAACAGGGAAGAACAATTTCCCAAATTGAATCCCGTCCCCGAATCATTCGTCAGTTAAAAGCACCATCAAAGGATTAAGAAACCATTGAATTCACCGTCCTCCCCGCCTCGGTGCCCATTAGCAAATCACAATATACCAATCTACCATCAACTACCCTTGATGATCGCGGAAAGGAATCAGCTCGAATTCGCTTGTTACCCGGTTGAAACGGTCGTTTCTAACAGCGTTTAAATGCTGGCCACGATAATACGGTGCCACGCACTCGCAATCATTTTCGGCTGCGAATCGATAGCGAGACCACCGCGTCGTGTCCCGGTTGTCGCG
>CAJDYZ010010957.1:165026-175732 GCA_903986555.1 Heterotrigona itama | reverse complement strand
ACACACACACACACACACACACACACACACACACACACACACACACACACGGAGAGAAGGAGAGAAAGACAGAGAGAATGAGAGAGTATACGCGTCGCGGAGAGGCGACCGCGCGCGGAGAAAGAGAAAGGGAGGAATAAGCTGGACATGCTGCATCTGCGCGTGACGGCTCGGTGACAGCTAGGACCACCAAGCCAAAACGGAATCATTAGTGTGGCCCGTTAAGGGGGTTGCGAATTAACGGGCTTTTATCCGGCGGAACGGCGAAATTCGACAATACTCTGGCCGGACCAGAGTATTCCATTAGCGATTCCGCGATGCGTCGTGCGACGCGACGCTCGCCAGCCCGACACTCGCCACCGGCGAGGGTAATTTAATACGCGGACCGCGTGTCCGTGTGCGCTCGGTATCATTCTTATTAAGCGGCCCGTGGCGATTATCCGCAACCGTGGCAGTTGTTTAGAGAGGGGGTTACAGTCGTGATACGATTATAATGCGGTTACGAGATTGAACGATGAGAGTCCCACGCTCTGCAGAAGCGCGGGGGTGGTTTCTCTCTGTCGCAGATCGGCACTTTGTACAATTTGCAATTAGCGTAACTAGAGAAATATGTATAAACACATCCGGAATAAAAACACGGCACACTCTATATTTCTTTCACAGTTAATCATTTTGCTACGAAAAATTTGAGCTTCTTTCATGAGTTTCCATCCTCGAACGACTATCTATCTCTGCTTCGTTGTGATTCTTAGTCAATGTGAAAAATCAGCACGTGTAAAACAACGAAAGCGTATAACGTACGTAGGCTTATGATGTAATAAAGTAATAAGAAGTTGATCGATGATGCGAAGGTAGATAATCTGTTTCGTAGGATACCACGTGGTAGCATGGTTTCGATAGAGTTAATCCTTTGTGACAAAAAAATGTTCCAACCTTTCTTATCTCGACAAACTTCTTTCCAGTTATAATAATATATAAAGTCATTTGTCAAGTCAACTCTTAAGAGAATGTGAATTAAAGTATCTCTGAAACGTCATTTTAAAGAAGTTACTGAAATTCAGTATTTTTCTTTCTTCTTTATCGACAAAAACGTAATTATTTTATATCAATACATTGATATGTCAAATTAATAAAAATTATTTTATTTTCCACTGTTGTATAATACAAATCGTTAATAATATTGTTTAATCCGATCTGTAATTAAATTGCAAGGCAAAGTCATGATTGGTAGACTGCTAAATTTTTATGCGTTTGGCTGAAATTTAAAAATACAAATACAAATGAACATAAACTTGTATAAAAAGCCGTAGTCTAATAATTAAATAATAAAAGTTAATTGCATAGTTGGTTTAGTACAAAATCTTTTTTATGTATGTACTGTATGCTTTTCAAATGAGAAATTCCTTCGTCATTAGTCCCAGTCTTTTAATTAATCTATCGTGTGATCTTTAAACAAAAATTTTCTTTTATGACACCTACCTGCTGGATGGATGCCGGTGAAAGATGATCGACAGCGAATGAACTATCTACTTAAAAATACTAGGACCTACGCCGTACTACAAAATGCACTAACTAACATAGTCTGTGAGTCGAGTTTAATAATCGTATCTATTATCACGTTTGCTCCCCTGACTCTTCCCGGTAAACACAGCGGAGCTGTGTTCCTATTTTTCTTTATTTAATCGAGATTTTACGAGAAAAAAACGGCGAATATTCCAGTCACGAAGTCTACGAATAGAATATTCCGGCCGCGAAACATCGTTTGTACACGCTGGTTGCTTTCAGTTCTTTATGACGTTCGATTCGTTTTTACGATTCACGGGGAAACGGCCGCGAGTGTACAAGCTTTCCGGCTGAATTCAGCCATTCACCACGTGGAGGAGATTCATTCGATAATGGCTTTTTTTTTTTTAATTTTCACCGGTTCGTTCTTGCCGGCTGAAAAGCAAAAAGGGAAACGAGATACCTTTAACCGCTTTTGTCTGGTGTAATAGTTTGTAAGCGGCTTACCGGTAGTTAGCCAAACTCATCCCATTCGGGAGTTGAATATTCTTCGTTGCTTGGGAATCTGTTGCGGTAAAATTGCCAGGCACATTGACGAACTAACGGCCATTAACGCGTGAAAAGTTCAATAGCTCGTGGCCAATATGTGGCGCCACTTTCGATAGAATTGGCCCGTTCGTTGTTCGATCTTCTCTCTGACTGTTAGACTTTGACCAGACATGATTGACAAGGTAAATTATAAAACTGGTACAGTGAACAGCTGTGTACCAAACAATAGAACTTTATTTTTAACTCCTTGCAACCAGAATTTCATTAATTTGTGTAAGAAAAACATTATAATAGAACTCCGTTTACAATCAGCAAGAATTCGTTTGATTTGTATTACGTTAAGTGAAGTTCTATTGTATTATTAGTTAAGTAGTAGTAATTTTTAATAATAATTGTTACAAATAATGGAACAATAAGTATTTTCAAATGATACATTGCAACAAATCGTGGATACGTGGTAACTTTCTCTCTGAAGATTCTGTTGTAAGTTAAAACGTAAGTTAATCATAAATTATTAAAACTAACTTTATAAGAATAGCTGTGAAAATGGCTTCGTAAGCAACACCATTCGTCGGACAAATACTTACCTAATCTACCTCTTCTCTCTCCATCAAAATTCTTTATTTCTTTACTCCTCTATTACTTTTTCTCACTTCGACACTTCAATTCGAATCACTTCAATTCCCCCCCACACTACCACTCAAACACTTCCATGGACGACGAGTCGCAACCCTCGTGTACGTATATAATAAAACCGAAATTAAATCACGGGAAAAGCGTCAGGCTTGTCAATCAATCCGGCTGTCAGCGTCGTCGGCGCGGCAGCGACAGCGACAGCGGCAACTTAATCTCAATCGAATCAAGCACGATCCACGGCGATTAACCTCGGATTAACCGATGCGATTCAACCAGAATGAATCCGGTCGTCGGGGGTTAAAGGTCTCGCTCGTGCTCGATCAATTATCGTTCGCAGAAAGTAATCTTGGCCGGGCGAGGGGGGTGGGAGGTGGTTAAAGGTCATAGCTCATCGAACTTACTACCCGGCCGGTGGCGGGTGACTTCCTTTTTCTTATCTTAATTAGACCAGTGGGGTATCGGATTGTGTGTAAAGTGTTCTCTAACGACGCTCTGGAAACCGGCAGTTTTGACGCGAGCCGACGAACACACCGGGTTTAATAGCATTTCCATTTGCCTAATGATCGCGGCCGCTCGTAGCCGCGTATCGTCGCCCCTATCCTCGCCTCTTATCGCATTTCCTCTCCGCTACACACGAAAATCACGGCCACGGTGTGTGCCTCTGTCTTCGCTCGTTTCTCATTGTTGTTGTTGTTGTTGTTGTTGTTGTTGTTGTTCCTACTCTGTCGTTATTCCCGGTTTGTATTGTATCGTGACTCGGCCACCCTCGTAGCCTCCCTCGATCTCGAGGATTTTGCTCCGCGGATGCGTTCCGCCATTGTGCGCAACCTGTAGTCGGCAAATAAGATCATTACCGCGTAAAGAACTTTCTGAAGATAGAGCAGTTCCTGCAAGCGTCTCGACGGATGCATCGACTTTCAGAGATTCTTTTCGATTTTTCTTTTTTTGTTTCCTGTGCGAGGAGATTTCCAAAAGTTATGCATTTGCAGTCCGACTACGGGATTCGAGACATTTTGAATCTGCGTTGCACAGTTGATGACAATTTTTCGAATTACTTCGAACCTTAAAACTGAATCTTGAATCGTGAAAGTCTCGAAAGTCTTGATCGTTCGATTGTCTTAATAATGTATTAATAAATTATATCCAGTTTATCCAAGAAATTCATAATCAACCTATGCTGAGTAATAAATTAAACTACGTGGATCAATTGTCTCTAAAAAATTAAATTAACACGTCACTAACTGCAACTCAATCTGACAATTAAGAAGACAATGCAAAAAAAAAAAACAATTGACAGTAGATTTTTCAATTCAAGAAATCTACAAATGTTCACGATGGATAATTTTCAGTATGACAGAGATTTAGGACTGGACAAAGCACGTTTCTGTCGCGAATGCATCATTTGAAAATCGTGTGCAGGAAATCGAACACATCGATATAAATATTTCTGATCCCATGTTCACGCGGTTGAGTCTAATTCGACCGACCATCGTTGAGCATTTATTCAACTAGGCCATTTTTTTTTTTCGCGCGAATCTTGTCCAACGGAGGACAAGATCGAGATACCAAACCGTATGCACAGGAGGAACATCAGCTCCATCGCCATGCAACCGATGTATCTACGCGTAGGTAAATATGTGCAGAAGCGTCCAAACTAGTCGTCGTGCCTGCAGACGATGTTTGCAGTCGGTCATGCAGGAGTTTCAATCGCGATTATGTGAATCGCGTCTGAACAACGCATACCACCACCTGCCGGAGGTAAGAAAGATGAAATTCCCCTAGGCGTCACGTGATACGGGCCTTGCGTGGTCTCGTAAATAGTATCGGATCGATCTGTTCTATCGATTCGTCCCGCGTCGTTGCACAGAACGATTTCGATCGATATTGAAATCAATCGATGAAACTGTATTACCGTGGAAACTTCAGTCTGATGTTTTGTAAATGTAGTACATCAAGTGTACTGTATTAAAATCATAGTATTTCTTTGTTGGTTTCCTCTGTTTATTAATTGCTATTGACAAAAATTGATAATTTGTTTGATATAATTGATAATTAATAGAAGGTCTCATGTATGAATATAGCAGAATTTCATTTATAAAAACTTTTTGTAAAACGAATATTTTACATAATTAGAGTTTATTGGGTAATTCTCTTTTCACTCAGATTTTTCACTTAGTATAAAAAAGGAGTTGGCTTCAAGTGATCAGTATGGTAATCTTGTAACAGATCATCAGAAATTTGTATTGCGTGTTGGAATTGCTTTTTTCATTGGTTTATTGAAAGTACCAAAAAGTGGAGGAAATTTTTGCTTTTTTAAGTTTCTCATAAAATATGTTCTAACGAATTATAATTTCTTGGTCAATCTGCGCTACTAAAATACTTGTCATCAAACGTCTATCCATATGTAACATAATCTGACAAAAATGGACGACTATTTACCGGGAATTTTACAGAAGCTTTGTAGGGAATGTAGGTCGCTGAGATTCGAAATATACGATAATTCCCGATGCAACTACTCAAGCTGAGAGTCGAAATGAGAGGATAAAACGCGGAACGTTCTAAGCGGAATTTCAATGTCTTTGACTGCTCGTCATCGTTTCCGCGACGCGGAAACGTCAATTCGACGGAAAACCAGCCGACTGGCTGGCAGCTCGTTGTCTTCTCTTAAATCTGCGCATTGTGCTCGCGGACGTATCTTGCTCGAGCATGGTTAATATCTCGTCGACGCGGCACGCTAGGCATAATCTCCGACTCATTGAAACTTGGTCGCGCAAAAGCGCCAGCGACCCTAATAAGGGAACTTCTAATCTGCAAGCGCGAGCAACGGGGGAACCCGTACTTCGCTCAAAGATGGCAACGCGATACCACGGGCAAACTTCTTCGAAGCGAACTCTCCGAGGACTTGGTGATTTTTAATGCTTCAACGGCTCGTGTTCTGCGACGTACTCGGTGCTCGTAACGCGATCGCGTCGTTTGTTATACGCGAGCGCACGCGTATATGTAATAAATACAATGAACGTGAATGTATCTTGGATTGAATGCAAGCGAAAAATGCAGCGACTGAGCATAAATTTGTTCATTCTATCTTTGGTTAAATTTCTCATAAATACAGTCTCTGAACATAAGTAAAGTATCCGAATCAAAAATGCAAGTAATTAAAATAAAACGTAATATTTTCTGCAAGTCACAACAATTAATAGATATTGTAATATCGTAATTTATTTATTGAAAATTACTGTGCAAGGCGGACAATTATACCCGAAAAATTAGGTTTGTAGGTATAGGATATTACTTTTTTTTTACACTATCTATAAAATTTATAATTAGTTATTATTTGCTATAAATTGTGTGCATTCGATGTTGAAACTACCACGAACAATCAGAACATTTAGATTTAGAACAAGTGGTATGGCAACATGCCAAACGAGTAGCTACCCTGTTTGAAGAATAGATGTTCTGAATAGGTAACCCTTGTACTCGATTATGTCCCTACGCAACATCACCGAAAGCTTCTTACAAAACTCGAAAGGCTTCGTTCTACCACTCATTCCGTGTGTTGTATCTGATTCCTTTTGCAGAAAAATTACTTAACCTATTAAGAATATTTTTATATTTGCAAACATTTCAATTTAGGTTTTACAAAATTGTGAAAGAAGTATTGAGCGAATTTTCGAAAATTCTCTATTGTGGATTCAGTAAACTGAATTGAAATTGGTCGAAAGCAATTGCAAATGAAATGGAACCTAGTGGACGAAGACTGTCGATATATTTATAAATGATTAAATATATAAAACCTAACCAACATTCAAATCCCGACCGAGTAATTGCATCAGTTCTATTGATACTTCAATTTATTTATTTATTTATTTTTTCATAAAATTTTAAAAAGAATATTCAGCGAAAATTTCCTTTCATAGATTACTTGATAAAATTCTGCAAATGCAACTTTGGCCTCAAATGCATGAAAGCTACCAATATATCTAGAAAGAAGTATCTTTAGAATTATTAAAAAAATCGTGGCTTATAATAAAAATTGATAACTGTGCCAGTTTCTGTCGTTCTAATTCCCTACCTTTCTCGACACTTATTTGATTTTCAATTGTACCGCGACTCATCCTAAAAAGGCTACTCGGATGAGCTTCTGTCGAGCCAGTATAATGACAGTATGAAGGACAAAAGGGATAGAGGTGCAGTGGATGTGGTTAATGCGAAATGCTTTCGTTATGTATGCAGTGTAGCACGTTGCGCACCTCCATCGTGGCCTGTAGGTGGAAGCTAAAGATTCTAGGCACACGTGTCTCGGTAATGCGTGTAGCGTGTAGCTCCCACACGACAGAAGAGACGCCAGCAAGTTGGCAAGCGTCGGGGGTAGGACGTTCTACCGCGATGTAAATCATATCACTATCGTCTACCGTGCGTCACTGTCCCCGCTGTGGGCGTGATGCTATAACGACAGCGCTTACATAAATATGTTTCTATTATAGGGTCGATCGGATTTACGATTAGCAATACTATTAACACTTCGTTCCGTCTCGTTCCACTCGGTGCAACGCGTTCGATTTTTTCGTCAGACCTGTCCCCAACTGTATATCCTGATGTTTCTCCCCTCGAAATTTATTGGCCTTGTTGTAAACTGTAAACTCGTTCGTTTATTCTTTATTGATATGCTTTGGACAGTGAATGTTTGAAACGATCTAGACTGCCTAGGTCTCGTTGGTTAGTGAAATATCCTTTGATGTAGTTCGACTACATTATTTGAATATAAATGTTTCTTCGCGTCCTCTCGCTGTGATTTAGTAGAATAAACGCGGAAGGTTATCTATTTAGTTTTTGTTGGACTGATTGGTTATATTTTTTTTATTTTATTAACGCGTGAGAAGATATTGTTTAACTTTTCTTAAAGTAGCGATTCGTGGTTAAGTTCATCTTAAAAAATATTAAACCAGCTAGAAAGATGAAGATATACTTGACAGAAAAGTAATTGCGACAAATTCTTTTACCTACACGTTCACCACTAATTTCTAATACGAAAACACGTTACAAGAAGTGTGATCGAAAGTTTGCAGATTTATCATTTAATCGTGCAATCGAGTGGAAAATTTGAAACGTTACAAATTACATAGATCTTGACATATTAATCTTCCACACTCGAACGATATCGCTGTCCTATGTGCCATTTCATCATCCATCGCCGTTTCATCGTCGATCCAATAAACGTAGATATATATAATCCGAACAGACGGAGGGGCTACGTTATTACACGGAACCCTATTTGAAGAAGACGTTGCAGTTCTCCAGACAAAATTCAGAAGTCCATGTTGCGAGACGCGGACGTTGCTAGGAAGTTGGTAAAACAAAAATGCAGGGGAGCATCGCGACGCGGCACGAAAGGAAATATTCTCTTTCGAGTTGGCTGGTTCTATTCTGGAGAAGTCAAGGAACAAGACAGCTGTATCCCCGGCAAGTATAATGACCCGTATTAATGGACGTCGGGACGTCGTCGGGGTCCATTCGAAAACGTCTCTCCGGCGGCATTCGATGCGTCGCTTGCCATCCGAGGCACTCGATGGAAACAGACGTTTCACGATTCTTCTTTCGTCGACGTTAAGACGGAGATTCCCTCGTCTGATACCCTCGTCTGCATCGATATCAATGCGCAGACGACAATTCCGAGCAGCGTCGCTCAGAAGGAGATTTTTAAGTAATGGCACGCCGACATCCGCCACCCTTATATTTACGACAATAACTGATTCCTCTCTCCCTCGAGGTATCCGTGGACTTAAAATGAACCGCATTCATGGCCAATTGTAATGCAACCGTCGACTCGAGGAAGAACTTTATTTATGCATAAGATCGCCGTGTTCCCTGGGGACTTTCGTTTCGTTCCTATCGTTTCGCATTGTTTCGCGTTTTCCTCCGTTCGTTGTGAAAATCTTATTACAATGACGCGGTTTAATCCCTTCCGAATGGCAGGATTTTACGTGAAGTCATGCTGTCAATTCGAACGACGTTCCATCTTAATAAATTGGAATCGTTCGGAGTTTCTTATCTCGATGTTCCGTCTAGAAGGAATAGCTTGGATTTGTAAAATGTTTTTACAACATTTCCAGTTTAAAATCATCGATGTCACTATTATGTAAATATCGTTCGTTATATTTTGAGGCGAAAGTACAATGAAATAATAGTCAAATGTACGTTGGGTAATTCCTTGTAACATTGGATCAATTTCGTCACTGTAAACGTCTATTGAATCGTGACATCAGATGGGGAGGAATTTATTAATCCTTTGCAATCCACTGTCCGGATATCGCGTTTGCTTGTCTCTGGACAAATTTCACTGTCGTGCTTATAGAAGCTTATTTTCTAGTGAAGTCTATTTTCAGATTTGTTTATTTTATTCTCAAAATTAAAGCGAAAAACCCTGCGATACCGACGCTCTTAAATTTAAAATGGACCGCAAAGGGTTAAAAATGAAATGAAATATTTGTTGCAATAATTACATAATGCAATAGTTACATACCGAAATTTCTTAAAGTTCCAACAACGAGCAAATATTAATCGAATCCTTAGAACAATAAAAAGTATAAAGCAAACTTAATCAAATTAATCAATTCTTACATGTAAAGGCGAAATTTTTGCGTATCAATTTCCTCGACGCTTCGTTTAAAGATACACGGAACGGATCTCTTCGCACGTAATATCTGGAAAAGGAACAGAGGCAAACACACAGCCGTAGGAATTCCCGGGCAGCGCTTCCTCCAGCCGGCGGACGTTTGTCATTCAAAGCGGCCGATTCTCCGGTTCAGAACGGTGGAAGGAACAAGGCTCAGCCGGCTGCCGCGAGTGGGTGTATTTTTAAGTAATTGCGCATCAACTCGGCCGTCCTGCTCACAATGGCAAAGTGAGTGGCAGCCGATGGATTTGCCTGGTCGTGGAGCACGGTGGAAGAAAGAGGGTCGCGTCGCGCCGCGACGATGGTGATGGTGATGGTGGTGGTGGTGGTGGTGTGCAGCCACAGCCACTGTGTTCCGTCTCGGGAGCTCGTCTCGAGCCTTGGCGATTATGTAAATGTTGCTCATGGAGGCGCAACAGATGCCACTCGGGCTCTTTCTCATCTCCAGCCGTCTCTCTTTCGCCGTACGGTCGCGCTACGCCTACACCCTAATCCGAGTAACGTCTCCAGCCGCGACGTTCTCCGCGGGATATTGTTTAGATCCTCGAGAGAACGAAACTTACTCCTTACAAATTCCGGGGAGCACGGCGAACGATCCCCCGATTGTTGCTCGCTGCGCGCAAGCCACGCGAGAGTGCGAATTGAAAGGGAGAGGATGGGAACCACCCTCTACCGGCATGGTAGCCGTACACCGCGGTTCTGAAACTTAACGGAAGTTCTAGCACGGGGTGACTGGCTATCGTATCGGACAGATAACCGTGTTACGTGCTGCGTAGCGTGTTTCGTCGGACGGCGTGATTATCGAGGAGAGAAGGGCTTTAATTGGCGAATCGTACTGCCTTCGCCGGTTCTAATCTCGATTGCGCCTCCGCGTGGACTCGCGCGGCCGTTCCTGAAATCGAGCACGACCTTGAAACGTGACGGAAAACGACGATGTTTCCGCCACCGAGTATCGCGAGAACGTTAACTAGCCATTGGTTAGCGAATGCGTGGTTTGATTGGATCTGATCTTTATTGTTTCGTTAACTCTCTTGATTACCGTTTAGTTACTCGTATTTTTTGCGTTTTACTGCGTGATTAGACCGTAAATTAGTATTTAAAATATAATATGTGAGAAAGCATTAGAGTTTGAATATCTTGCACATCTTATCATATAATTTCGTGCAATTTCCATGGAATTTTTTATCGAATGAGAGATAAATTTTTTTGTTCAAAATCTTTCTTCGACCACCAAAAACAAGAAAGAAAGTAAATCTTTTTCATGAAGCGTTCACCGACAAAGTTGGTCGACTGCTGCATCCGCCGATCGAGGATAAACACTTCCTGTCTGGCGAATTTTACATTG
>CAJDYZ010010957.1:134471-146507 GCA_903986555.1 Heterotrigona itama | reverse complement strand
TATATATATATATATATATATATAAGCAACAAGCTAGACTTCAGCAGAGGTAAACGAGCTGCGTTCCTTTCGCGAAGCGGCGCGAACGGAAGTGAAGAACGAGAAGAAGAGGAGAGAGGAACCGGCGCGGCGAGCGGGACGTTCTCGACGTACGACTCGAAAGATACTTTACTGCCGGCGACGAAACAATAAGGGCGAGTTTCTGCGTGCGCTTTCGAATGCCACGGCCGCCGAACTTCGCGAATAACCATTCGCCGTAATGGCAGTTTTATTGGTGATTTATTCGCGGGGAGTACACGCGCGCAATGATGCGCGACCCGTAAACAAGAATCGTGTCCCGTTCGAACGACGAAGCTTTACGTGGTCCCGCCGTTTTATATCCCTTATCTAATTATCATCCATTCCTCGTGAAGTTTCGCGATCGAGACCGACGACCGACGGTCTCGTTCTCTGCCACGAGATTTCTTAGCCTCGACTTTCGATCGATGAAACGATCGCCGCTTTTTCTAACTCCTTTCGACGTTCCCCGGAGGGTCAACGATCGCTGTGTCAGACCGTTGATAAATTAGCCGCGTTTTTGCTGCAGAAGATCGGTACGCGACAGGCTTGGAATTGGGGATGAGAAAGGAGGGTAGAAAGTAGCGTTCCTTCAGAATTTGTTGTCTATTTATTAGTTACGGTGTTACGGAACGATTTAAAGCAGCGCGTGATAAATGTCTTTTCGAGTTTTCTTAAAAGTGCTGAACAGGAAATAGAATTGGAATAATGGATTGCTTGTTTAGAGGAATATGTGTTTAATATTCGACGTTTGTTCTTCTACAGATTGCTTATTGTGAAGTTTAAAGGTGAAAAAATGCACGAAATGCGTACAATATGCAAAATATGTGCAACAATTTTTCATATCCAAATAATTTACTATATAAAAGTCTGGGAATTAGTAATCACCTTGTGAGCGATGTATTTCGACCCCTCTAACCAAATAGTTTTCATTTTATAACTCTTTCTGACCGTTTCTGAGTGATACGTCGATGTATGCCAATTAAGTTATTCCTTGTTTATTAAAGTTTATCACGCTATCACTCTGAATGATGCATACTGATTCCAACAAATCAGAAAACCATCGCTATCAAGCCGATTTCTTCACATGATAATTTTCCGGAAAATCGAACGCGTTAAGACGTGGGGTAAAATATTTTTCCAAGTAGTAGACCGTCGTCGTGTAGCGCATAGTTTTCGATACTCCGTTTTACTCGTGTGTCGTTTCCGAATCGTGTATCCCGCTCGTTCGTCAACAAGATCGATCGATCGTGGACCAGAAGCCGGACGGCTCGTTTTGTCTCTTCGCGGCATAGATATCATCTTCCACGGCGGAAGGGAGGACGGATATTAATATACTGGAATATGTAATGAATGATAGGGCAAAATGATACCCGATACGGTCTCGAGTCTGCGTCCTGTGTGTTTCAGTATGTCAACGATACGCGATGTTAACGAGCAACGTGATCGTGAGAGAGCTCGTTAGAAGCGTATCAATCGGTAGATAATTGTTAATGAGCTCGCGAGTACTTCGGGGCTCGTTGTCGAGAATCGTCGTCGAGCGTTCACAGTGCGGGCAATTATAATGTGAAATAACGACGACCGGCCCGCGATGGGAACGAGTAACACCATTTAATTGCTTGGAACTTTTACGCCGCGCGAATAAATTAGTCTTCGGAGGCGTTGATCCGTTTCGCTTCGAACTTTCGCGACGAATTGCTGTGGCAAAATAGATTTCCAACATTTACGATAGTGACGAGAAGCTAACGATGAAGTTTTCCTTCGTGACATGTTTCACACGTTACAATTTACGTGTTTTCTTCTATAAGAGAGAAAGTTCAATTTTTGTAAGGTATAATATTAAAACAAGTACTATGAAAGCATTTTTTATTTTAAAGTACTTACAAGAGTAACTAAGTAATAGATTATTTGTAAGAGTAAAATAAAACGTACACGTGCTAAGCGCTTAAAAAGAAAAAAAAATATATATCGACAACGAAGATGTGCAAACCTTTTCCACATCTTACCAAAGAAAAAGAGAAACAGTATTTCAATCAGACTGCCACGCGAAAGGACGCGTCTTCCAGCCTTCTCTGGCGATTAAATTTTCGCGAGCCAGGGAATTTCCTTTCGTCCGGTCGAGTGCAAACGGGCGGAACGAGAGGAAGATACGAGCGAGATAGAAAGGAGAGCCGAAGCAATAGGAAAGTAGCGTACACAGAGACACAGCCGGAATGTGGAATAAATGAGCGGTGTGCGGTGTACAGAGGGGAGTGAAGGAGGTGGTGGTCTCGCAGGAATATTCTAGACGAGCCTATCGTTACGCCACGCCGTCTGCAATCAATATTTCAGGGGAAGGTGGACCGGCCGTGGGCAGGGTCGAAAGGCACAGTCCTGGCGAAAGTCCCGAGCCTGGCATTTACAATGAAACGAAGAAAAGACTTTCTCCGTCTTTCTTCGTCTTCTCGTCTTCTCGTCTCGTCCTCCTCGTCCTCTCTGTTCTTTCGTCTCGCCACCTTTCCCTCGTCTCCCTTCCGCGTTGCGCTGCTTCACTCGGCCGACGTCGAAGTTCACTTTATACCGATGTTCAACAAAACCTCTCCTGGCCCCTCTTCGGGGCTTTATTAAAAATTGAGGATGCAATTTGCCTCGCGGCCCTCTGACGCAGGCGAACGTGCTCTAAATAAGGGAGCAGGATAGAGAGAGCGTCTCGGCCTCGTCCGTCGCGGGGAAAGTTTCACGCTGATTTCCCGCGAAGCCGGCCTCGAACGGCGAGCTCCACCAGGTGGCGACGGATTATTTGTGCCCGGAACATCCGCGTAATCGGCGCGTCCGAGAACCGACGATATCATCGCTTGCACGCCGGCGACGATGTTTAGCAACAGGTTACGAGATTGGAAGTTTTTGGATCGCGTTGAGCGGAAATGGAATCACCTCGGGACCAGCGGGTTGATTAACTTCTTCATTTCGCTATATATTTTTTTTTTTTCTTCATCGGTGGAATATCGAATGTTATTCAATTTGTTGAGCAGAAATAAATAGGAGCAATGATACGAAACAGGATGCTGTATAAATCTGCCTGAAAACAAATTGATCAACCTCTCTTTTATGAAAGTTTTTTAATTCAATATTCAGATTCGTAAATAACAGTTTTTACTAAAACGCATGAAATATTATGACAATATTATGCAAATGTTGCAACATTATTTTATCAATATATTATAGTCTGGAACAATGCCTAATGAAGACAATCATCGAGTGCCAATTTTATCAAAAGTACTCTGTACAATGTATCCTTTCGCCCGTGTTATGTTCACACTGTGCAACTTTGCATTTTTAGTTAGTTCCCGCGTTTCGATGTTACGTTGCTCCCGTAATGTAAACAATTCGGGACCACGAGGCTGAAAGATGGCGATTCGCATTGAGATAATTCCATTTTATACTGACAGAGATAAAAGGTCGACGGCGCGGCACGAGTGGTACGCTTAAATTGCGAGCCATTGCGGGGCAAGTTATCGCGTGTCATCACGTACGAGTCATCGGTAACCATTCCGGGGGAAAGATATCTCTGGAACATCGGGGGATAGTCGCGAAACTGGAGTTTACAATACGTGCCATGGAAACGAACTAATGCCCTGGCGTTAGATGCACATGCGTCAGACAGCTAGCACGCGTCTCTTTTGCCGATCGTCTAAGGCGATGCCAACAATGGAAGCGAGGATCCATTGGTCTAACAGTCTAACAAGTAAGTTGTCCAATGAAATTCCTCCAACGCACGTGGAATATCGATGGTGAAACTTCCGCGCGGAATGAATCGCGATAAATTGAGAAGTTCGGGAGGAAAGCGATATGAGCAAGAAGATCTTTAGGCTGAAAAAACTGTGATTAAAATTTAACAGGGAGATCCATATGCTTTCGAATATTAACAAGTTAGATCTATGTGCTTTCGAATATTAAAATGTAATATTAAATGCTGAAGAAATAGATGGGTATGATTTGGGAATTTTTTCCGTAGGTAATCGTCAAATGAAAATTCTAATTTTTTGAGGTATGGTTTTCCAAATTTTTTTTAAACTCAGACGTGTAAACGATTTTTTCGCCATTCGTATTATTTTCATATTTCTTTATTATAGTCGTTTATATATTTTTCGACGATCAATCTGCCACTGTAGTGTATTTGCTGTGACATAAAAAACAATAAAATTGAATTTCAGTTTCTGATAAAATAAATTAAACGAATAGATGAATGAAATGTTACCTTTGATTTGGTACGACGATAAAGCATTCCATATTCTGTAAAATTATTAACGACTGAAAATATTCTGTGATAAACGAATATTTAAACGAAATCCTGAAAAATCGTTTGTACTAATTTTCTTTTAAATACATTAAAACCTCATATATTTTTTATCAAGTCTTTCAATTAGTATTCCAGATAGATTTTCTGTTTTCTCTGCAAATCCAAACTGTAACAATCACGATCATTAAACTAATAAATAACAATAATTTAAGGTAATCAAACAAACTATCTACTATCTAGTAATCAACGTGTAACCCATAAATTATTGTTACGGTTTTACGAAACAGGCGTGAAATTATCTCGCAAGATTTATCTCTCTTTCTTTGAATTTGATTGCACCAAACTCGATGCATCTCTCAGTTGTAAAATTTATTTTTTACCGCCGTGGCACTCGGAATAGCAAGTCGCGATCCAGCATTAAACATTAATCGCGTGGATCGTTTAATAACTCGCAGTCGTCGTGGTTCACGGTTATTTTCTGTCTCACGATTTCTTCCAATCGAAGCTAGATGATCATTTTTCAATTATTTTATTCAAACAATGCCCGTGCCCTCTACAGAATTAGAATCCAAATGGAGATTTGTTATCATTTTCTAAACGTCATAAAATGAGAAAATATAAATTCACAGTCAAAGAGTTAATTATTGTATATCCGTCGGCTGTTCTTGAACGACACGGCTGTTAACTATTAATTATCGTTCGCGAACGCGCAGATTCGTATAAATGTCGGCCAGACATAAATCCTGAGACACCATCGTGGCTTCGTCCTTGTTTCTGCCTCATTGGCCAAGCCCTCTATCTGCATCGGAATTCCCCAAGGCGTTTCTAATTTATGACAAGTCCGCAACGTCCGTGGGGGATCTCCTGGAGAGTCGCGTCTGCGTCCGAGGCCTTCCGGGACAGACGATTGTCGGTCATTCGACGATTCGATGTGTAGTCTGCGGGGAACAATCCTTTTTACGAGTTACAGAGTCCTCGAATTAGCATCGTTACTGGCTTATTAAAATTTATTTACGTTAAAATTAAACTGCGATTTGGGCGAGTTACTTGTCAGCATTGTCGCTGAAATATTAATTAATTGTCCCGTTATTTATACCGGTAATGAAGCCTGGATGTTAAAAATAAACTGAATGTTCAGGTGAGTTATTTATTACGGACGTAAAAGCCCGTTTATCGGAGAAACAAAGATACTGTTCACGTCTCATGAGTATGTTAATAAAACATACAGTATTTGGAGAGAGGTTTTCACTTCTTCTGGTAAAATGGTTACGTCTTTAAGTGGCTCTTGATTACGTTTTAACTGCACATAATTATAAATATTATATTATATTAGTAGATATTATACTAATAATGTCTCATAAATAATGCGGTTTTTTTCTGAGAGTTAAGTTTAAATATATTCCTATTTGGAATTTTGAAAAATTGGAAATGGTAAACTTGACGGGAGAAGCTTTCTAAATCAGTTCACTATTTATCTTTTATTTTCATCCGGCGTGTTACAAAGACCGAAATTATAATTCAACAATCTTGCTGTTGTATTTTTAACTAATCCATATTTATGCTTATCCTAACTTATCCCATATCTTGTCATTTTAATTACTAACACGAGTAACAGGTCGCGATAAAAAAAAAAAAGAAAATCATTCCAAAATCATTAAAAACTTAATCTCGCATAGAACTGATTTCTCAGCGGATTGAAAAGAGAAAAGAAAAGAGAAAATATTTTTCCTGGTTGTCAAACCGCATGCGATTCGAGGCAAAACGAACAGCAGATGATGGTACGTTAGTTGGAACGTTACTACTGAAAAACAGTTTTCACTGGAATTTTCTACGTCCAACTATTGACGCGTACGGCACGAGTTTAGCCGTATTTTTTCTTTATATCACCGTTTTCGTGCCAATCGCGGTTTTATTCACGGATGGAGGGAAAGAGAAAAAAGAGGCGTCCCTGTCGCACGGTCCAACCTGTTACATTTTCAGGAACTCTCGCAACACAGAATCGGCCTCGGCCACGTATAAAAGTTGCATTCCGCAATACACTCTTGCATACGCTGCATTCGGCTTAATGTCCACGGCTGGGAAATGAAACTAGTACGGGCTGGTAGTTTCATGCGCCGCGGCACCACCGCGATCTTTTCTGTTTTAACACGCTCGCCCGAAGCGTCTCCATTCGAGATGCATTTTTAATGCTTGATCCCTTAATGGAGACGACGTCGTTCGAATTTAATGCACCAGGCATACACCATTCCCAATCTTCTTGGTATCGATCCTCCTTAAATTTGCGGGAATTCGGAGCCACGCTGTCGTTGGGTAAGAGTGCTCCAACCGGCAGGAAAATTAAGATAATTCCGAGAGATGTGGATTTCGATTTTAAATGGATTTGGGTATTAAATGTTTCAAATATACTCACTGTGGATTTTCGTGAAAATTTGAAAGTACAATATAGAAAGTCGTTTTATCTGTTAAATATCCAATAAATGGAATTCCCAATCAAATCTTTGCTTGGAAATTTACTTTCAAATCTCTTGCAAATGTACGAAAATCTATAATCTAGTGATCAAGTGTTATAAGACAGCTGTGATCTAAACGTAGTACATTTTTTCTTTTTTCTAAAATCAAGTAGAATCTCGTTTTTTTTTTTTCAAACACATAGATGCAAAGCCATTTGGATAACAAACTGGGACAATAGAATTATTCTACTCTTATTTGTCCCGATACTAAGAGATAAGAGAAATTGACTGCAGTAAAACTCCGTCGAAGGACAAATAATTTACGTAGTAAAGATTCATGTGATAGAAGTTCGTTGATTTTTACAAACTATTTTATATAAAAGGAGTTCAAATAAATAAATTCAATAAACGGAAGAGTTCATTTAGCCAGATGTTGATTATAATTTAACTGAAATAAATTCATAATAAACGGAATTTTACCGTAATTATCTGAGTTCGCGTATCTGAGACTTAACATCGGCGTGGATTGTAGCTGTTTTAATGCCTTTCTGAAATATCCGCACCAGTTATAAAATACTTCCATCGCACCTCTTTCCTTTGCTCCCTTATCTTTCGCCACTTTTCGTGACATTCCGATTCTCTGTCGTCGAGAGATTTGACTTTCGACTTGAGATGAAAATTCTCGCCGTCGCGAAAGCGTTGATCGGTCACCGAGCTGTTAAAACACGGTATAACTCGGCCGTAGTTTTCACGTTCGCTCCGGGCGAATTGTTCCCAGGAAGAAAACCGGCCGCGACGCATAAACGTCGGCCCATCTGTTAGTAATCTGTAAGACGAGTTGGGTAATTAAAAGTTTGATGTGAGCATTAAACTCGCCGGGTCATAAAACGAGGGGATGCTGACCGGAGCTTTCGCTGCCACACGTCGCCCGGAGAAAAAAGCCGCGAGGGAACAAGCGTGGAAACAGCGAACGCGCGAGAAAGAAACCTCCACCCCTTGTGAACGAGCAAGAGAACAGAACAGCAAGTGCATATCTCGACGCGTGTGTCGCTCGTAGGAGGCACGTCGCAACGGTCGTAAACTGCTTTGGAACGTATCGTTTTTTAAATATCTTTATTACGGTGAACGTGTCTCCGCCAGTGGGACGAGGTACGAGTAATCGACCGAGTGAAATTTCGTCGGCGAGATTCGATAAAATACAACGTTGTGGAACTTTTAATGGCGGGCCACACGTCCATGGTTTGTTGCTTGAGTCCAGCGTGAAAGGACGAGTGGAGTACGAAGCGTTTTTTCCTTTCAGCCGTTTTTGAAATTGAATTTGGCTAGACAAAGTTTCCTTTGCTGCATCACTTAAGAAAATATAGGAAACATGTTGATAATTCTGAATTTTCAGCATTCTAATTGATACATAAATCTAACAGAATGAAGTGAAGCACTATGTGGCTCGTTACGGAAAAATATTTTCGGAAAAAAAAACGTCAATGGTCTAGTATAAGGAAACTGGTTTACCTAAGCAACATAAAATTTTATGGACATGAATTTCTTTAATCCCTTGTATGACGGAAACTATTTGTCAGCTCATCACAAGTTACCATTTGCTACCAAATTCAATTTCAAAATCAAGCAACCAGACACAGGCAATCTTTTGGATCGTTCTTCTCGCTCGTGTAAAAATCGAAATCGGTGATTTCTATTGCTAACCGATCTCATCGTCAAGCGATCGTTCGTTATCTCGCTGACACGATCTTCACGTGATTGTCCGCGTTCTTTCCCTTCGAAGTCTTTTCGAACGATCGAAAAATCCCGGGCTGCCTTTAATCCGACTTTGCGCGATTCAATTTTCGCAAAGTCGCCCGATCAACCATTGACCCGCTTAATTACCACGGTTTGCTTGCGCGACCCTTTTATCGTTGTAATTTGTCGGTTCGTTTCACGGACGAGACAATCCGGCGGCACGATCGGCCAACTGCCGTTGCGGTTTCCGGATTGCACGCCGGAAATTGACGGTAAGATATCGGGAAAACCCAATGAAAGCCGGTTAATTACGGCTCATCCTCGTTCGTGCCTCCACACCGAGTGTATACACGGTCGACCCGTTCTCGTTTTCGTTTCCACCGACTTCTCCCTTTTCATTGTGGATTTTGTTTCTCCGTCTCTCTCTCTCTCTCTCTCTCTTTCTCCTCCCTTTCTATCTTCCTGCGTGTGTTTATCGGCTGTTCGCGGCAGGACGCAAACGTAGAGAATAATACGCGGGCGCGCGATTGATTTCGCGACTATCGGAGAAACGTCAATCTTCCGTAACCGGGGAACCGGTCGTGTGTGTTGGCGTATCGTTTATAAAGTTGCTGCTTAGACACGTGGAAAATAACGTTTGCGTTTCCCTACGTTGCTATCCGGTTACGCGATAAAAGTGTGACAGCCGCTCATGAAATTACCGTGTCTTTTTGTCAGATGTCCTACTTCGCACTGCGTTTGAAACGAGCCCCCTTTCTGCAGAACTTGAACGGAAAATTTGTTAACTACTGCTGAATGCAAGTCGATTTTAAATGCAAGTCGTCCCTTATAGATTAGGTTTTAAAACTTGTATGGTAATAATGGGATTAAATTTTCGTTATTAATAAAGGAGTACAGTAATTGTCTCAAACAGTGATTTTGTGAGTGAAATTTGAACTCGAGAATTAATGATTCATTGTCAACAATAAATTATTAATCGTCAATTATAATCTCATATTTATTAATTGTAATTCGTTACAATAACTCCTAAATTGACAATTTATAGGGAATGAAATACTGTCGTCCAATATCGACCAATTGTTAAATTAGTGAATTAACGATGCTAATGACAAGAGATTTAGTCGACCACTGCCCAACTAATTGAAAATTTTTATTACACTCAATAGACTACAGACTTAACTGAAGATGGCTAAGATCAGGAAAAATAGAACAATTATTTAAAAGTAACTTTTAACCTACTAGTAAATATCAATAAATGTACGTTCAGTGCCCCAGAACAATGGAGCGAATTACACAGAGTTATGATACTCGTTCGCTCGTTCAAATTTCACTACTTTATTTGAAGTAACAAAAAGTGACTTTGATTTGACTCCCCTGGCAGCCCATAAATTCCGTCTACGTTTAAAAACAATCGAAACTCTCCAGTGCCCATTCGTAACGCCACCTCAAGCGACTAATTGACCCGACCAAGACTTCCAAGGCGAACCTCGACGCCGAATTAATAATCTCCCTCTAATTTCTCAAGAAGTTAAACAGCCATCATCCGACACGATCAAACAACGCTTACCCGTTCGCGACGCGAGGTGACACGAGATCGCAGGAGAAAGAAATCGAACCCGGTATTAACAGTCGGCTCCGAATGATCGTTTATTTCCAGGGGAAGAAACTTTCACGATAAGACATCAACCGGCCACGTCTGATCGAATCCGGGGTTCATAAACCGCGTCCAAGACCGTAAAATAAAACCATTCGGACGACCTCACCGCCGCTAGGAGGTGGTTATTAGCCCTTAATCCAGCTGTTGCCCGTCGTACGCAGCAACGTTTCATATTCTCGTTAATCAAAAGCCGTTACCAGATCTGACCCTACGGGCCACCGTACGAATTGAACCGTTAAATTCACGTACAACCGTGGCTCGGACGTATCGGCTCTTCGTACGCGTCACCGCGTGATCGGGCGGATTCGTTGTTTGTATCTGTGCGTTCGTGCACATGACTTTTTCTCGCTCGTCGCCGGCTCGTTTCGTACTTATCAACTCGAAAAACGATCCATAATTTGCGGAGACGGCTGGCAAGGCGATTTTTAACGCGGTCTTTTTCTTTTATTCTTCTCCTCTCGTTGGCGAATTAGGATGAGACTTACTACGCGCGTTTAGAGTGACGACAACCGAGATTTCATTCAACTGTATATTTCTGTTACGACAGCGTTGTGTTTGGACAGCGTTGTTTCTCGTGTAATTTAATATATTAGGAAAATTGTTTCAAATATGAGAAGTGTGGGATTTAGGAATTTTCTCGTAAGTTATTGTTATTGCGTTGTAGCATTATTATAATTTTCACTGTACTTAGTTTTATGTGGCATATTCCTGCAACATTGTCGAAGACTCGATCCTGTAAGCTCAGTCATTTCAATAATTTAATGTAATTCATTATTTAATAATTTAATAATCATTTGATATATCCAAACAGTTACAATTCCTTTCCTTTAAATTTTACGAAACTGTAAAATCACAATGAGGGACTATTAAACGGATCTTCAGAATATTGACAGGTAAAAACTCGATAACGTTAGTTATTGAAAAAAAAAAATCGCGAATGAAACGTTAATTCTTAACAAGTTAAACTCGGAAAATATTTAAATACATACATCGTGAAATTTACTGAAAGTACAAATTTAATCTCGGTAAAGAGATGGCACTGTACGAAATTGACTCGTTGAAAATAATTACCGATGAACAACGAGCGAGACGACGATCGTGATGAAACCAAGCAATTTTACGATTGTTCATCGCGTAGTATTATATAGTAATAATTTTAATTGAATGTAGATCAAGCAAACGATTAATTTGCCGATTGTTAGCCTAGTAAAGCTAACAGCCTATAATTCCCAGTAAACGCGACCACAACTAATCACGTTCAAATAAATTAACAGATATAATTAGATCCTATGTTAATCCGCGTTATTATCTAATAAACATCCAATTTGCTAATCGAAATATGGCATCCAATACGAGATTTGATTGCACGCCGCGAAATGTCGTTAGACACACCGAGGATCACGAAACTCCGCGCTGATGCTTGAATCTGGATGAATGTTATTGGGTTTGGCGAGATTGAACCAAGTTCCTTGACGTATCTGACTAGATCCCAAGAGGCAGGACAATCTACTGTGCCGCGAATCTGCCCGTGGTAAGATACACGTTTATATATTCCCGGCAATGTGACTGTACCACTATAGAATTTGAATAGACTGCGTAGTAGTTATTGCAAGTATCTATAGAATCGTGAATTTGATCCATCAAACTCTTACGTGTTCTACTCGTGACCGTCTACGTCTGACTAATCCCGTGACGTTTCCCTTGCGCGCGTGTATCTATCAGGTTCCCTAGACCCGTATCAAAGTTGCGTGCTCTTGCAACGTGTCCCTCAGTTTCTTGATCATTGCACGAAAAACAAAGAAGGACAAACGAACGTTTGCTTAAAGGATCACACCATTTTCAGCGTGTAGAAATTAATA
>CAJDYZ010010957.1:69736-80013 GCA_903986555.1 Heterotrigona itama | reverse complement strand
TTACAATACCTGTCTTGTGTTAGCGTTCTCGAGATTTTCAGTTTACCCCTGGCAATTGCATGGACAACGATTGCAGAGGACGTTGGCAATCGTTAAAATTCTCGTAGAACGGGAAACGAATTCGCGCGGTCTCGGTTCGTTAACGTCGCCGGTGGTCCTCGTAATTCGGGCATTCTGTCTATATCATCTGGTTGAACGTGGCCGCCGTGTGGAATCTTCTCTTTGGAATGGTAATTAGCTGGCACGTATAATCAAAGGAATACGCGGAGTCCACGTTAACGATGCCTAAGAGCTTCGGAACGTTCGATACAAATGGCCGTGCATGCGGGACATCCCGCGTCATTAATCCTCATTGCGGCTTGAAGGCCGAATTAGACGTGCAGTTTAGTAGTCGGTGATTAATACGGTGACCGGGGGTCGAGTCTCGATCGCGAGCTATCTCGGCTGTAGACAGGATGACGGACAGGAAGAGGATCATCCGTTTAAGCCGTAGAAAGCATTCAGAGTCAGAAATGTTATCGTGCCGCACGAGCCGTGCCCCGGCTCGTTTTCTTTTTCTGTCGTCAAACCCTCTCCTCCGCTCGCGCATCAATCTGCATCGCGTTTTAAAACCGTCCGTCAACCCTGCCTGATAAATCCTTCTCCGTTCGGGCAAGGACGCACCGATATTATTTATCTCGCTGACAAATTTCAGAGTGAATTATGTCCGATCGGTCTCAGACAGAGATTTCGGAGAACAGCAATTGATAATAAAGTATTTGGACGACAGTTTCTGAAATGGTTCAGGCTGGGATCCGAAAAGTGACTGAGGTGGTTGAAGCAGAGTTTGATTTCTAAAATTTAATATCTGACTCGTTATTCTTTCGGAAGGATGTCTACGGAATAATTATCTTTCACATTATAGTTTCTGCTAGTAGTTTGTACACAGAAAAGCCTTACCGATCCGACGAAAATTGAAAATTCGTGGAAATAGAAATAATGAAACCGAAAAATCGTCTAAAAATAATACCAAGATTAATTAAAAGGAAAAGAAAAATTTTGAAGATTGTTACTTCCCCGTTTAGACAATGGAAATTAGCCAATTCTCTTGGAAGAGAAATTCAAACGTATCGAGATGAACCTATTAACCAAATTTCCTCAATTTGCAACAGTCGAACTTCGCGTGATGCACAACGTGCCAGCGTAAACTAAAAAAAAAAAAAAAAAAAAAAACAATTTTGGGGTTCTGCCGTAACAAAATCTTTCGCCGCGTAGATCGCTGGCAATTCATCCCCGAATAGATCGGCTAACGAAGCGTACTGATTTCGGGGAATTGCATCTCTGCCCCGGGCGCAGCGCACAAAGGGGTTAATTTTATCATATTTCCGAATGTGTATTGCATCGCATCTGCATAATGCGCTCTATAAACGAGACAGTAATACACGGTAATTCACTCACCGTCCGTGATGCGGCCCGACGTTTCCGCTATCGAAACTCGAACTCGCTGTGATGTCTGCATCGGGAATCGCACCAGATTCCATCCCCAGGGGTGCGATGCATTGTGCTGCAAACAAAGGAAATTGCTTTGATTATATACACGTCCGTATTCGTTCCGCGCGTATTTTCGTCCTGAGGAGGGTGTGATTACTACTCGAACGCTTTAATTGTTCTGAACAATCATAATATTAATTTGAACGCATTCCTTTGTGCTCGCCTATGGCAGTATTCTGGCCAAATTGCTAGCATGTTCCTATTCATCGCGCGCTATGGAACGCTATTAGTTTCTATATCTCTGTTTGTCTCTCTGTTTGCGAAAGTCTCGAAAACTTAATCACGTCCTTCTCATTCTTCCTTTATTAATAAATCGCTGCTATTGATATAATCAATGTATAAACTGTTACATGCTGAAGAAAAGATTGTGCTGGAAATTGCTAAGCGACACTGTACGCGTAATCTTAACGCAAGTGATTGAACACACTTAGACGTGCTTAACTACCAACCATCACACAAGTACCAAAATGAAGAAAGAAAAACGAAACAATAGTACAACTGTATAAGTAAGCACTTTACGAGTAGTGTAACACACTGAAAGCAGCACGCCGTACCCGTGGCAAGTTCACCATCTGTTTTCGCCTGGTTGTTCCATCGTCAGATGATATTCGCGCCGTTATTTTCGGCCGGACGCGGTTCATCGAGCGGTTCATTACACGTTTCGAACGGCCTGTAACCAACTGGCGCGCGATTACGAGACGGGGGGGAAGGGCGTGGTGCACACTCCCGTGGCCACGTCGTATTTTTCTCGAGGGCGACGCCGTGCCTCGGCGATAATTGCGATACACCGTGGCACGATACCAAGAAACGCTTTCCAATCACCAGTGCAAAGGCGCGAGAAACGTTCCCGACTCGTCCGAAATTGCACTGAACTGGTTTTCGCTACACGCGACCCGATCGGGCCATCGTCGTGCAAATAAAAAGCCATCGCGTCGTTCGCCTGCTCGTCGAGCGAGAAAGGGCCATCAAAGCGGGTCTGTTTACTCGAACGCGTGAAATCGGACTTCACGGGAATACGAGGATAACGTACGAGCGTTTAGTGGGAAACCGAGCCGGCGTCGAGAACGAGAGGACGCGTCGTCCACCATTTGCGGCGGCAGCTCGATAAACCTAGCGCGCGAAAGAGGAGGATCGGGTTCGCCGGAACACGGTGGCCAAACGACAGCCGTTTCCTCGAGCTGCACACTTGGGAACGTCAATTACGATCACGATCGTTGTGTACCTACCAACGTCTTAAATTCACGACCGTCGTCTGAGTACACAAACAGAGTTTCACGGGTTACTCGAGGGTTTTAATTATTTTGAACAGCCGTCCGGGGGTTAATTATAACGTCGTGAGACGTTTCCTAGAATTGTAGGAGAGGGGACACGTTTGTGTGGAATGTGGACTGAAAGAGTTAGGTACGAAGTGACGGTGAAGTTTCTTTTAACGGAAGATTGCATCTTCGTTCTCTAATTTGTTAATTGAACGTTTAAATTGCGAGATTTCTACGATCGGAGAGAATTAAAAGTTAACGCACTAACTGACGCGTTATATATGGTTCTAATCTTTCCTTCCAAAGTATTTATATAATCATGGAGTATTTATATAATCAAAATCAACAATTTATATTTTTACGAGTATTATATAATGTAACGTGATATTTTATAAAAATTCAATTAAAATTTTTATTATTTTCAGTCAATTATAAATTGGATTTATTACTATGTCCAATTGACATTTAAATAACAAGATAACTCATCTTTCCTAGTTAATAATTGTATTTTTTTCAAGATAAATTCAAATGAATTTATAGATAAATTTTATTATTATCCCCATAGATTGACAATTCGAGCGACGAGGTGTAATTCATTCTCTCCAATCAACAAGTTAACAAATAATCTTTTTCAGGATGAATTCAACTGATTCCAGAGATAGATCTTTTCTAACCAATTTTTCACAACTTCCATCCGCGACGCTAATTAAGACACGCACTTTCCATACACAAACTTTCCAATTTCTGAAACAGTAAGTACTAACGAGTCGTTGGTAAAAAGAAAAAAGGTTGACCAACGTGGAAAATCAAACTCGTCACGCTTTAAAATATTTATTCGTCCTCGCTTGGTGGTTCTGTTATCCACCGAAGGTCTCAGAGGCGAGAATGTCAGCTCGACGGCAACGCGTTATTCGCCGGTGCCAGCGAGTCCTAATTCGCTCGGCGAACTTTCCCCGTAAATAAATTTTTAACGAGATACATGCACGGTACCGGGTGCAGGTCGCGGCCTCGTACGAGTTTTACAACTCGACGGCTGCTTATTTCTGGTAATTAACTCCTCTACATGGAGCCACTTGTTCCCGGGAGTTGAACCGACGCGCTTACAACACCGTTTTTGCCCTATGAAATTTCTTCGCCGCCGGTTTTTTCCTTTCTTCGCCCCTGGGCCGCGACTCGTCGGCCAACGCCGTGTGATTTTACAACGAAATCCTTTCAGCGTTAATCGTTCTTACTGCGCCGTTGGGCCGCACATCCAACTGAACCGGTATTTCTCGACGAATTTATGTTTTTTCTGAAAATATCTTTTTTCTTTTTTTTTTCCTTTCAAATCTCGTCGTGAAATTTTTTGACAATATAGTTGACTACGAATCGCAGTTTCACACTTTACGTTTGAAAATTATTATTTTGAAGAATTTATTTGTTTTTTCTTTTTTTTTTTTTCTTTTGTTAGAGGAAACGAAACACGTAAAAGTTAGAAAGACCCATTAAAACAAATGGGGCAAGGGACAGGTTGAACTGAAGGAACGAGAGAGATTGATTGTTTAGACAGAGGAAGGAAGGGGATCCCTATGGAGGAGGTATTTAAGAGAGTGATTAGAGGAAAGGCTTGTTGTGAAGGAGTGACAGGAGAAAAGAAAACACAGGGCCGAGATTACAAGACGCGTTCGAACAAACATGCCAGTCTTCGTAATTCAAGTGTAGTTAGTAAAAATAAAGCAAGAAATTGGACAGACCACTTGTGCCCTGTGACTCAACCGAAACCATAACACGTTCCCCGCTGCGTTGTCCGTTAACGGGAATTGGATTACTCTCAAACGCTTAATTGGGAGAAAGGTGAAGTTTCCATTAAAACCGAACGCGAATCATATGGGTGCAGAGAATGCAAAAGTGCATACAAAGTATGCACGACATTTAGTAACCAAAGTTACATCTCCTTAATCGTGTTTATAAAAATATAAAATCACATCAAGATTATGTTATATTCTACATAGCGCAAGATTTCAAAGAAAAAAAAAATGACTTCGAGTAAATCAATTTTATCAGTAACACTATTCTTTCAATTAATACATTCCAAAATATCCTTACTTCTCAGAAAGACGTAGAAGTATGTCAGAAGTATGTTCAAAAAGCAAACTTTCGGACGACGCAAAGCACAAGTAACAAATGCCAACTATCAAAGAAAATGAAAAAGAAGATCTCGTAACACGTAACTGATAAAACAAATCGATCGACGTTCTGAAGCGATTACGATCGTTTACACGCCGACATCGGCTCCCACTTTGGCCGTCCTATCGACGAGAGGATCCCGCAGGAACAACGAAGGGACTCTGGCTACGACCGGTAGAGAAGGCAGGTTCGATACCCGTATTTATAGACATCCTGGAAAAGAGCAGCGAAACGAGAGAAGAAGAAGTAAGTTATGCGACGTTTGGCCCGCCCCAGCCACTCATTCGGCGACCATAACTCTCGTCGGAGTGACAGCTCCGAACGGAAGGGTGTGTGCCGCGAGAAGAGGGAAATTGAACGCCTTTCGCAGCCCCACCTCGCGAGTTTCCCTCTTCTCCACGCCATCTGGCCCTCCTTCTTTCTCTCTTAACAGCGTCGCTGTCAAATTGATAACCGTTTCTTTCGCCCGTTCGCGCCGCTCGACGTCTCCTTCACGAGCCCTGTCAGCTTCCGGAGAGAGAAGTCGAAACGAACCTTCTCTGGGTCTCGTCGAGAGAACCAGACACCCTCCCGCGAGAGAGTGCCATCGTCCCCGGGACAAGTTGATTTCGTCGATTTAAATAATTTATGCGACATCCTCGCAACATCCTCCCGGGCAAAGGGGAAAGGAAAACAAGAATTACGCGGGATCGTTGCGAATCGAGCGAGCATCAGTGAAGATTTGTTACCTCCGTTGCCGGCCGCGAGCATGATATTAAACGAATTAGTGGAGGAGCCAGTGGGGAAGGGAGGAAGGGGAGAACGGTGGATTTTCGTTGGCGAAAGAAATGGAAAACAGAGGTGGGAGAATCGGCCAAAAGTCAGGCGAACAACAACAGAGATTTTCTATCTCGGCGGATTTAATAATTCCGCCTCGGCCCGCCTTTGTTAACTCTACAATTATTATTAATGACGATGTACGAGAGGGTCGTGCTCGTGGCCAACGCCGGCTGTTGATCCTCCCTTCTCTGTCTCGCTTCGTTTGTTTTCTCTCTTTCCCCCTGTGGCCTTCTCTCCCCTTCTCCTCCTCTTGCACCGGGCGTGAATGTAAATTAATTACTCCCCGGGCATTTCGCGAAAAACATATTAAGCGCCCCACCTTATTACGGCACGATATTACAGCATAAATCATGACTCACTTACGGATTACTATTTTTCACAGCGGGTGAGCGCGACTCCACCCCTCCTCCTCCCGCATCTTCGGCTAATCGAAATCTCCCGAACTAAATCCGCCAGCGAATAACTACTAATAGATTCTGGAATGAAGATAAGGTTCGCCTTATCCTGTCGCGTATTATTCCTTATCTGTCCCCTGCTTTTAAGCCTTTGCACGTGGAATGCCAGCTGACGTGTGTTACATCGATATGCGTTGCACGTTGTGTCTGATGAATTCGGATTGTCAATTATGTCAGCATAGATATTATTGCATTCTCCGATTATACTTTGGAAAGTTTATCTACTTTATTTATGAAAAATTTCGAAGCGTAAAAGTGCAAAAAATATATGTAAAATGTTCGTGAAGCGATACTATTTGTAATGGATAAAAATAATTTTCTGTTTGAATTCCATCTTTTCGTAAAAATGTAACGTTACATAAACATCCGTAATAACTATCACTACATGATAATAAAGACACTTTGTCATGGAAGCTTTATAAACTGTAAATGTGCATAGATAAATTCATTAAAAAAAGATGAAATTTAATGTTTCTTGGCCATAATGTAGAATTTTACATCTGATTTAATAAATCGAGTCTAAAAAATAGAAAAAGAATAAGAGAATAATTCTAGAGCAAGAAAGATAAATGAGGGCCCAAAGAAAGGATTAGAAAGGTAATGTCGGAAATGACAGAAAGGCGTAATATAATAACCATAGCGCGGTAATATAATAGCAGGTTCTTCTTTAATTACCCTAAATTACCTTATTATGACAACTCCTAACCAGTTTTATTTACTTAACGGAATTAGCAGGTGGATACCTGCGGTGCTGTTTTCCCCCATAATGCCAACCGAGACCCTTCGCTCCTCCGTAAGAACCAGGCGAAATTAGAATGAATGTTTGTGAAAGCGACGACCACGAAGACGAAAACGAAAACGGAGAGATCCCTCTTCGCCCGTTCGGGCACCCTTTTTCGGGTGCACTTTCTTTCCGTAAACGTCACCAACACCGAAACACGGTTTTCCACGATATCGTCCGAGCCATTTTTGTCCCTTTCAGAGAAAACAAACAGTCGTTGCTGCCGGAAGATAACGCGGCGCGAGAGAAGGCGCATGCTCGGTCGTTCTGGCGCCGGGACGGCTGGTGAAACGGAAGTACTACTTTTACAGGGCCCTTCTCGTCCCCCTTCGCCAACCCATACACCACCAACCCCACGCCCTCGTTCGCGGTCTTTTTGCACCCTTCTCCGCAAGCCGACCACCCTTCGCTATAACCACCCCTTAGGCGTGATCCATCCCCGCTGTCTTGGAATCACCGTCTCGAGTTGCGTGCAGCGCTTATTTCTCAAGAGGGGAGGAACGGCTGCAACCCACCCCCCTTTTATACGTACGTGCCTCGTGGCGAGCGTATGTAACGCTCTCGCCTTCGTGGCCTGGATTTATCAAAAGCGTAGTAGCCACGTCGCCGCTGGCCGAGACTCGTGTTTCTGACCTCCAACTGCTTTCTTCGTTAAAGCACGCGTGATATCTGGATCTCGTTTATCGTGCCTTCCCACGTGACACTCGCCGTTTAACTATCCGCGTTCTGGTTGTAGTCTCGCGTGCACTATAACGGCGATTGTTGTAATTGGGTTAAGGGAGAAGTGGAATTGTTTCTATTGAACTCTCTCGGCTGCTTTATTATCTAACATTCTACTTGTTTAATTTGCTCGGCGGAAGAGATGTACAATCATTCCTTTTAGCGATGGTGGAGCGTTTAATATCTGAATTGTTTAAACAAATTTATAATTTGTCGACGAATCCTTGAATTGAAAAAAATTTATGTCACGTTGGAGAAATTGAATCGTAAAGTACTGTATTTCGTTGAATTCTTTTAAAATGATTATTTATTTATAACTTCAAGATCGTGGTTCCTTATTTGAAAATAGTTTCAGTACACAGAGTGATTATGCATTTAGGAAATCAAATATCTGAAGTGAAATATTTATTACGATAAACTGCGAAAAGAATAAATATCTATTCATTCCATCTATCTGTTCCATTTCTACGTGCTGATGAATCGACGATCCATATCAGAACAGGTGGATTGACAATGAGAATTTAGAATAGATAGCAATTGACTGTTGTCAACCTGATCATAAACAGATTGTCTTACCCAGGTTGACAATAAAAATACACATGAAAAATAAAATGTACGCTAATATTATTTTTGACTTCCAACAAGATATAATCTACATTCATCAATTTACGAAATATACGAGATACAAGTCGTGCGAGAGCACAATTCGTGCGTCGAATGCGTGAAAGTTCGACGGAGCACTCGCTTTAAAGCCAGAATTTCCAGACGTCACCCTTTAAGGAAAGATTCTTCCTTCGATTCCTCGGCAATCACGTGCGAGAATATAGACCGAACAGTGGAAGGGTTTCAACCCTTCGGAGACGGCGCTCGACCCAGGGAATATAGTGTTTGCTCTCGCGGCCTAGACTTATGAAAATACAGATCCAACGTCGGATTGACGGCCGCCCTTCGAGGTCGAAAGTCGAGGATTATTACACCCGACGTCGACGTCTGACAGTTGACGTCCTTTCACCCTGTCTAGTCTAGTCTCTCATCCTTCGAATTTCCCTCTCTGGGTGCGGCAATGGAGGTATCGAAGTCGATTGTCCGATTTAACGCAGTTAAGCCTAGTATAGATTATAGAGAAAATTGGGCCAAGCTATATAAAACTATATCCTTAAATCCTCAAAAGATTAGTTAGATACAGCGCCCATAATTTTGCAAAGATCTACCAAACCACAAAACATTTCTCGTGTTGTAGAATTATTAAAACTAGAGTAAGACATAGTTACAGTTACATTTTAGAACTGAAATGAAAACACCAATCATGTTCTTTTTCAAAGACTATTCTCAGCTACTATCAAATGTAGCTAAGCCAAATATTAAAGTCGTCACGTTTTTGCTCACTTGAAAAGCTGTAATTTACCCATGTATAATATTATATTTTATAAACATAGATCTAGTTTTAATTTTGCATATCTTTGTGTGTAAATTTATTATTCAAACAAATCTCTTATATACTCACCGTCAAGTAAGTCATTAAAGTACATTGTAAAACAAAAACAAAAGAATAGAATATATTCAACGGAATGTAGAATACATATATCTATATAACAGAATACCTATAGAAATATATCCAATAGAGATAAAGTTTTTAAATTAAAAATCTTCAATCTAGTCAATTTCAGATTATCGAGGATTGCTAGTTTCTTGTATAATTTGGCCGAATGATCTGCACCAGGATTCAGACTCACACGATTCGCTTCTGGCACGTGATCAAGTCTGACAGAGTCGCGCGAACCGGCCCAAACCGAACAGATGTCGGGGGCGTTCGCTTGGGAATGTTTACGCGAGTTGGATTTTATATTCTAGAGACATACGACGCACACGTGCAGCTCGACGGCGCCTTTGTCGTGCCAGCGATTCGACGTTTAAACAAACCCCGCGAAAGTAGAAACCGGCGCGGTGTTAATGACGCCGCGACTCGTGCAAAGCCATGACAAATTGCAACGATCACCGCCGCGCGCGTGTTGTGATAGACACGTCGGTCTGTCTGCGACTTCAGCTCGCTCTTTCGAAATCTGCGAACATGCAACGAACGTCGTGATGGAGAATGACGTCGGACGAGATTAAGCGTCAGCATCAAGGAGATATTCTACCTTTAAAGACGCAATGGAGGATGAAAAATTCGTATTTAGTTTCTTCCTGGAGTACGTTACTCACGGAGATATTGATTAGCAACGTATTTTTTTTTTCAGCATTCTCTCTGAAGTGAACCTTTTTTTTTATCCTTTGTTTATCATATGATCGATTGATTTAAATTTATCATTCAGGAAAATTACACTAGTTCCTCTAGATTAATTGCTTGATTGATCTCAAGAATTGAACACTGATCATATATTATAAGTAAAATTCAGGAATTTCGAAAAAAGTTGAATTTGGCTCCTAAGTAATTCAGTACGTGCAAAGATTTAGCAAGAGCTCTCAAATAACTTCTCTACGCTACAAAAGAAGGAAAAAGTAAATTTAACACAATCTCTCTCTTTGAAGCTAATGGTCCCGAAAATGTAC
>CAJDYZ010010957.1:53271-69680 GCA_903986555.1 Heterotrigona itama | reverse complement strand
TTAAAGATTGAAATAAAACCATTTCGTTATATTTGATAAGAAAAAAGAAAAAAAAAAAAAAAAGACAACTGTGTACGTAGGGTAATTTTTCGTCTAAAAGTTCCTGGCTGAAAATATAAGAACGAAAAGAGCGATACACAAAAGCAGAAGGCTAGGTTTACTCTTTGACGGTATAGCTCGGGCCGGTGCACTCGCCCACGAAATTCCATTCCACGATCAAAGGTTAACGTACATACACGTAGCTACGTGTAGCACGTCGTTGAAGTTAGTTCGCAATTCCCTGGCCCAGGAGGGCTCCGCGCGGGAATCGAAGGTGGCTGGAATCTCGAGACTCGACCCTTTTACCGTGGAATGCGTTGAATTCGCCGGAAACTCTGGACGCTCGGCGATCATACGTGACGCGATCTGCTCCGCGTTCAACACCACTGACTCATTTCAATTAAAAAATTACGCCGGGATACCACGGATTCTTAAGATGCTGGCCGCACTCCGGTGAAATTCCTGCGCAAGCCCGGGCTTGAAATCGGCACGGTATGCCGGCCGCGCCATAACGCTTTAATTGTCGCTCGGTTATGTTAATACGTCGACAATTTCATCAGCGATGCGCGCGTACCTAATGGATCTGCGGATAATTGGAAGGGCGGAGGGGTCATGACAAGGGGGACTCGAGGGAGGTAACGGACCGATGACAATGCCATAACGCAAGAGGGCTCTCGCGTAACGATTCTCCCCCACAAAGGACACGCTCGTGTGCTGTTCCTACTGTCGTCGACAATATGCATCGAGATCGTGTAGAGACATGTGCACACGTAAACACGTACGTAGCGATGGGACCATAAGCATAACTGATACTGTATGATCAGATATTTTCTAAATACTCGGCAAAACAAAATACATCGAGGTAATCGAAATTTCGTGGATCGTTTGCAAGCGATTTAACGAATACCTATGTGAAACATACTAATTGCATTATTGGAATGGTAAATATATTTTAACACGCCGATTGCAAATTAAAAACTGTCAAATTAAATTCGATCTGTTTATATTGTTCTTCTGAAGAAAAATTATTCATTCTGTCCAGATGTGTGATTTGTTTTCGACAACAGTCACAGGCGACCATTGATTATATTTCATAATTTTAGAGGCTTATAACAATTCACTCGAGGCTCAAAGGACGTGGTTACATGCACATGCTCCAACGTGTATATGTCTGAATAAGTTTGCAAATATTTATCTACATACGATTGAACATCATCTTTAATGAGCATATTGTATCGTATATTATAAATTTTTCTATTGTCTTTAACTTTGTGTCGTGAGTACATATTGAACTTGATCCCATCACTACGTCAAGCATCGACATGAGCGTCCATGCTTGATTATCGGACGTTCTTGTGGTGAACATACGTTCGGATAGATATTGTTGGGGCAATTGAATTCGATATTAGTACCAAGTAAGGATTATTAGCTTCGCCCGATTGAAAACGATCGTTCACTCGTACCGGATCGAATGAAACAGGAAGGCAGATAAGAAACGCGAGTATCAGATGGTGCAGGAGAGCTGCTCTCAAAATAAAGCGCTTTTCTTCGCGCCTCGTTCCCACGAACGAAGCCATGATTCATGTGAATGGAACGGAGCGTGGCTCCTTCCGTAAGAAAGATAGAAAAAAAAAAAAGAAATGATAGAGACGAAGTTGGTGCTGGCACGGTGGTAAATGATCGTGGCATTCTCTTACGTTTCCTCCATCCTTGGTTTTGTAACTTTTCCCTTACAAATCTACTATCGTGTTGAATAGACACGGTTAAGAGGACAATATATGCGGGCACAAGTAGCGATTGTCAAGATCGTTTCGTCTGATATCTATCTGCTTTTTGAGAAAATCAAGCTGAAAAACTCGTTACATGATTCTCTGATTGTTCACAATTGTATTATTTACAATTACTACGAAAAATTCAATATATTAATGAGCTCTTTATATAGAATTCAACAACTCCTTGATCGATAAACTTGAATAAATTTAAATCAATAAAATCCGCAGAAGTCGACAATTATTTATATTCGTTTTGTCTAAATGTTAGCTACTGTTGGATTTATCATAGCATTTCAACTCGCCCTTTCGACCATTCTTCCGTCATCTCGTCTCGTCAATCGTCGTTCAAAATTAATCATTTACAATGAAAAAAAGAACGTCAAATTGCGGCCGGAGAAAGGTGGGGAAGGAAACTAAAAAGATCTCGCGTGACCGGGACACGGGGGGAGGCGGGCGTATCGCGGTTCGCTGGTTTTCTCGCGGCAGCCTCGCGGATCGTGTCCGGTGGCGCACGCAAGGCGGATACAGGCGTGTCGCGTGGCTCGGCTCCGCGCAGCCCTGCACGCGCGGCTCTGGTGAATCGAGCACGCGAAACCGAACGCGAGTACCTACCGGCTCTCGGTTTCCCCTGCCGCCGCGCGGCGCGTGTGCATGCGCCCGCGTGTAAGCCGGCGCTACGCGTGCACCGCGCTGCAGACCGCAATCCGACCGACGTACAACATGTTTATGTATCGCCGGGCAACATTAACATTGCAATTTATGCGCGCTTTAACTGGCCCGCAGCCCCTCGGCCTGCTCTCGGCCCTCGTTCTCCGCATCCGCCGCCGGCTGGTCCGCTTAACACGACCGCGAATTTACCAACGCGGTTCGACGTGCAAGTTCACTCACCGCAGGAGGGCCGAGCACCGTCTCGTCGTCCCCACGGCCTCTCCCCCCTTTGTATCCGAAACGAGGCTTTTTCGTCGGGGCGACACGCTATTTATATTTTCGTCAATGTATATATTCGTTGCTTGTCGTTTTCCGCGTGTCTCGCCCTGCAGACCGACTTACCGATCCACCGACCGATGAAATTTGGAGAATACCGGCGAGGGCGAGAGAGGTCGACTCGCCAGAAATGGAACGGTGCTCATCTCGCACGTCCGTGTGTTTCGAAAGGATCGAAACGGCCAAGCCGTACTTGGCGTACGTGCGGCCAAGTTTAGAGGCGTGATTGAATCCTAGAATGTACGCGGAGGGGTTGCAGCCGGAGATTCGTGGCCCCGGGCCTGATGGAATTCTCTCTCGCTGCTGAGTAATTCCCGCTGATTTCATCGCCTCGAAACTGCGGATCCTCCGTTTCTATTTATCACGCGATTTCCCAATGGACCGACCGAGAATCCCTGAAAATCGTTGTCTTTTACACCACTTAACTGCGGCACATCGTTCAAAATGTCTCTCTCTCTTTCTCTCTCTCTCCTTCTCTGAATGTTTGCTCACGGCCGATTCCCATCGTTAGAGCCGGAGCGTCGCGATAAATTTCAATGCTCGCTCGCAAGAACGCCTCGCGCACCTTCACCCTCCCCGCCGCTGGTGGTTCTCGGCAAAAACGCGCGCCCGCCCACTCCATTAAACATTCCGCCGGGCGGACGATTTATTTCTTTCTAAAACTGTTACGTGTATCACGCGGAGAGGCCGGGAGACGCGTAACCAGACCGAAACGCCAAGGCCATCCATCTTTCGCGCTCTCGGTACGTTCGCCAGACGGCTGCTGCAAAGTTTCCAGCCTTCGAGGGTGTGAAACGCGTTTCGTGAACGGGAGGGGTGAGCTCATTCGCGGGCTCGATTTCACGAACGAGTACGTAAGAGCCTTTCCCACCGGGGCCGGAACTGCTTGCCCGGATACTCTGCCAGTTCCCTCCTCGGCCTGTTTACCTGACACGCGGCTGCGGGGTCGACCTCGCATCCGAAGTCAATGGGACGGAAAGCAAGCCGAGTAGAAACGGTGGTTGAAACCGACACGCGCGGGATCCGTTTTCGAGGTCGCGCCTGTTTTTATCGGCCGTCCTGAACGGGCAGAGCCTGTTACCGCCAAAGAGAATTATGGTCTCCGATGTAAACACGTATTTCTACCTCGCGCCACCCCCGGAGAAACCGGGGAAGGTGGCATCGATTTTCTGCCACCGGGACCAGTGTAGTAACGCACGCCGCGTTCAGGACAACCGCTCCACCCGAGCACGCGTCTCTCGCTCGCTGGAGCTCGTTTCGAATCAATTGGCTGGCTAACGCGTTTACCATCGAACGTATTTTGACAGACTTCACGCTCGTGTCTTTCATGCCCACGTCGGTGATCGTTGTGGCGTAAACGAGAAGGAAAATGATCGTGTGACGATCGTTTGATTAATGGTTTGACAATATTATGCGTAATCGATAATCTTGGAATTTCGATAAAAATTAAAATTACTCCTGACTAGGGAACGTGTGATAGATGCTGAATGATTTTATTGTTGTTTCCACGCTATTCTATTTATCATAGCATTCACGGATTAATTAATTTATAAAACTCAACTTTTTGACGACTGCGAAAATTTGTACATTATAAATACTAAATTTTGACAACAACTTTTCAGTTTTCTAATAATTAATTGAATAAAAACTTGCTTCGACTTTAGACATATAATGGAAGACAAATGAAAGAATGAAGGATAGAAAAGAATGAAAAAAAAATGAGGTTAAATGAAGACATTTCTTCTGTAGATAGACTCTTATTAATCCGACCGCGTTAATTATCAATGATCAAAGATTCTCGGTAACGTCGATAGCTCCGGCGCGCTGGTTCATTTCTTTCCAAACGCTGTCTCGTCGTCAATTGCGACTAATCGTAACGTAAACGACTAGGCGCGAGATGAGTGACGCCTGCGTCATTAATCGATCTCGACGACAGGCCCTCATCTTTCATCACGCGAACCTATCTCCGTCTGCACACGCACGACTATATACTCACATATGTCTATGGTTCGTCCTCCGCAGAAACAGAGAATCAATAGGTAGAAGATGAGGCACGTCTGCAGGTAATCCATGGTGGTCCGCTATCCACTGGTCATCGAACTTTCATAACCGTATCTGCAACAACACCGAGAGACGAATGAGAAACATGGCACACGCCGTTATCACCTGGGGAGAAACGAATGAAACACGAGAGTTAATAAGAACGAAATCATACGTGTGCTAACAGTCACGTGCTAACCGAGGAGAGAGACTGGAAAGAAAGCAATTAAACGTAACTTCAAGAGAACCGGGACGACCGATCTGGGTGGAATCTGGAGTACACGAGGAACGGAGGACCACGGAGGATGGTAGAAAAACAAGCTGGAAACGGCCGTTTCGTAGCTCGCCGTACTCTCCGCCGGGGTGAAATGGCGCGGCTCTCGCACCGGACAGATATACGACCGGTACGCAGCAGCCACGGACAAAGAGCTACATTCACGCTAGCAGCCATTACACGTCATTATCGAGATTAGGATCGGGGGTTCGGACGTTGGAAGGAGAAGAGGCAGAGAACGAGAGAGGGTGGGAGGGAGACGGGGGCGCAGCACGAGAGATAACAGAAGCGAGAAAGAACCGTACGAAGAGAACGAAGGGCCGTGGGGCCCTTCTCTCGACCCTGGTCGTTCTTCTCTTCAACGAGGGGGCGAAACTCGTGTGTACCGGATGGCGCTGGAGGAGGGTGAGCCACGCGAGAGTGCCAGCGGAGGAGGACGAGGGAGAGGAGAAGGTAGAAAAGGCAGAACTCTGTACTTTATTCGCCGTGGTGGTGCCGTCGTGGCGCGTACCGGAGAAAAAAGCAAGGAGGGATTCTATCCTGCCGGGGCGAGCATAGGCGAGCCTTCACTTTTTGGCTAATTAACGGCAGTTTCTTCGACTACCGACCCACTCCGCGATGCTTATCTGGCAAGTTTAGGGACCCTCTTTCGTGCGTGGCTCGTTATTCAACACGGCCCGGCGGGAAAAAATCTCCGCTCGATGACGCGTTTCTTCTTGCCTTCTTCGTCTCCACCGGTGTATATCGCGGCTGCCATCGCGGCGAATAATTCTTGCCGAAGCTGGCCGGACAGAGAATTCCACCGGTGATTCTTTGGATATGGAAAAAAAGAAAATGGTGAATCGAGGGATTTTAATGAAGTCATCGTGGCGGAGCGATCGAGGCGACCGATCGTCTCTTGGGAATCGTCTCGAGAATCCCGTAACCCTTCTGCCTGGTCCACGTGTACGCGCGCGTGTGCGTTTGCGTGTACGCGTAGTACACCGACCATTCGGGAACGGTATTCTACTTGATCGGTAAATGGGGGAAATTCCATCAAGATTCGGTGAATGCGACTGCGACAGCTCCATAGAGACGCATAATCGATTAAGTGGCTGAATCGGATTATCCGACCGGCAATTAAGATACCATTCAGCATGAAAGCGGTTACGTTGGTACCGGTGTCGGGGATAGCACGATCACAATGCGGAGGATCGATTAGTCGACGCAGTAATTAAGGTCATAGGGTGCATCGGAGCTGGAGTTACTCGAGTCAGTGCAACGGACCGTGTCGTGGACTCGTGGCACTCGTTCCGTTCGCCGACTGCTTGAATTCATTGTGACGCGCGCGATTAATCATTTGGTCACGGCCGCGAGATCTATTGGAACGTGCTCCATGCTTAACGTATCGTTCCGTGAGACCCTCCGTGAGCGTGGTATCGATCTCGTCTGGCCGATTTTCGTGTTACTAACCGACGGGGCCGCGACCTTCCAGGCGACCGTACAATCATTAGGGAGAAACTTTGTAATCTCTGTCGAAGGGACGAAACTCTGCAAGCCGGTCTGGCAATTCCAGATGAAAATAACGCGACTTTGGCAAGTTCTACCAATATGTTTCAATCTGCGGAATCTGTATCCAAATTCCTTACGAATCAGATCTCGAAATTGTCTCGAACGTGATTCGAAGTTTGGAATTCCTAAAACTCTTCGTGTGTCTATTATAAATGCGAATATTGTTATCTAAATAAATTCTATCGTAAATATATTTATGGTAGCTTGAACTTGCTGGAATATCTTTGATATTTTCCAATCATTACTGTGAAAAATAAAACTTGCCAAAGTAAACAAAAGCTGGCGAGATATCGAAATTTCAAGAATTTCAAGACTCAGGACTATCGAAAATGCCTAAGCATTCTAAGCATACTCGAAATGACCATTGGAAATTTGTAGTTACTAGTTGCTAAAACGGCGTTGACGTCGACGTAACGTCCCCCGTAAGTCTCAGAGAGACTTTTAAAACGAAGAAATCACGTGACTTTAGTGACTCGATTTATTCATACGGATATGCGCGCACAGCCATCACTTATCCGTTGAAACAGCACCCTCGCCCCTTTATCGCGAGGTCGCCTCATAAAGTGCCCTTGTACTTCGCTCTGGACGCTCGATTTCCACGTTGTTCATCTTTCCTTTCTCTTTAAGTAACCCATCGTTCATAAACCAGAACTCTTCCTTTCAACGCGTTCGACCGTTCTTCTGCCGGTCCGCCGTGCTGATTTATAGCACGACCGAAGCACACAGAAGCTTGCTTTTCCATGGAAACTAAATTAAAACTACGGAATGCTCCCTGCACCGAGCGAAGCTTCTCTCGGAAGAAGAAATATCTCTTTGAGAAAAAAAAAAAAAAAAAACGCTTCGCAATCTTTCGTTCTTTTCTTCGCACCTCTCCGTTCGAAAATCTATCGTACAACCTGAATGGAATGTCTTTGCGTTTCATCGTGAAGTCGTAGCAAGATCTCACGTAGACGGGCGTGTTCGTAAGTCTGGGTTCCACTAATTCGTGCGCAATTAAAACGGAGGCGAGACCGTTTGCACCGCTCGTTTCGCTGAACGAGCCGCGATTTTCTTGAAAAGACGCGCTCCCGTAATGGAGGCCGGCGAAGGAACGCCGGGGGAAAAAGTAGCAGGGTTCGCGTACAGGCATATAAACGACCGTGCAAGTTGCCCGCGCTACCGACGTTTCTGGATCGTTAACCGGCGGCGCGCGGGCTCGTCGAGGGAACTCTCTCTCTCTCGAGCACCGGCAAAAAATTTGTAACCAAACTAGTTTCGCCTCCACCCTCGGCCGAGTAGTTCCGCCCCGGTGGAAAATATGACGCACTCGCTGCCGTCGATAAATCCACTCGAGCGCCGACCATCCTATTAAGAGTCGTAAGTTTTTTAATCATTTCGCCGACAGCGAGCGAAAATCCTTCGACTCTCTTCTTCCCCTTGTTGTTCGAGCGAGAAAGAAAAACACAAAACGTACAGATAACCGTATATAGACGTATTTTCCGATTCGATAATTTCGATTTCGACGGAACTTTCTGGGCACCTGAGGGATCGTACGTTCATCGTAACGGGGTGAAACTACCCCCGGAAGTTCGTGGAACTTTTATTTTCCCCGATGTGTCTCATTAACTACGACAGATAGAGAATGAGTCTCGGAATTCGAGGAATAAATTCGAGCGAAACGGGGTTGAAATATCGTTGCTGTGAACTTTGTTGGGAATTCTAGGGCGATCTATCGCTGAACTGAACGGTCAACTGACGTTCTAAATACTTTTAGTCGCGGTTTATTATAAATACAACTAATTTGTTGGAAATTATCTTGCATATCCTGTGTTGCTTAATAGCATGCAATTTTATTATCACATTTCCCGATATTCTGATATTGTAATATTGAGTTATATTTTGCACACTCGCGATACTGAATTTCTATTTTTTCTTTCGAATAAAGTAACTGTTACGATAACTGTTCTGAACATCGAATCGAACGCACAGGAGACTAAAATATTTATTTCCTTGTTACATCACGTAACGATACTTTACGTTAAATATTATACATATAATACATTTAATACCGCTTGTTTTCCTCCAAAAAAGTGCGACATAAAAAATTTCCAATTCAGAAACAATCAAAGCCTACCAAGCAGAGAATTAAAGTAATAAAATTCCAAAATACAGTCATCAATAGATACACCTCGAAGACGAAAATTCATCAACAACGATTCTGCAAAGAGATCGCGGAACAGATCAAAGCAACATCTATGGAGCGAACGGGCCGAATAAACGCGACACTATCTGTCTTCGAAGAAGCACGCTAGAATTAGCGTATTATTCCAGCGGCGGGTTCTCGCGTGACGGTTGCCGGATCGTTAAGTGCCGGCCGGGCGAAAACGAGATCCTCGAGTCCGCTCGAGGAAACTCGCGTCAACGGCGGGAAAACGCGCGTGTTTTCCACCCCGAAAGGGATTTACGATGGGCGCGCGCGGAAGGAAGTGGTCGCGCGTGCCGTTCAAAGGAGCAGCCGTTTCCATCTCGCGCGTAAATTTGCGCGCGAATTCGCGGAAAGCTGAGGTTCGCGCGTCTGCGCGTTTCGCCGGCTGAGAGCTAAAGGCGGAAGAGTAGAAGGAGGAGGAGGAGGAAGGGGTTGGAACGAGTGGCCAGGCAAATTAAAAGTCGACGAAGTTGTCCTCGCGTAATTGCCGGGGCGCGACGCGACTTATTTTCGTAGACCCTCTCTCGTGGCGACGTCGACGAGAGGAGAAGAGGGAGAGAAATCGCGACGCGGGTGGGTCTGCGCGCCGTCGCTTTAATAGTAGAACGCCGCGGAAGGTGGAAACACGTGTGCATGCGGATTTTCTTTTTCCTTCATGCACTCCCTGTGACTAATTCGAAGCTTTCCGATGCGAGCCTCTGTTTTACCATCCTAGCATAAAGAGCTTGGACATTGTGTTATTTAAATGTTAAAAGAAAAGTCTAATGTCTATGAATGTTTATAATTTACGAAATTTGTGCGAAAGTTGGAAGTCTTATAATTTCAAATTTATTTATTTACGTAGGTACTTGTTGAATAATTATATCGTATAAAGTTTCAAGTGAAATTAACGTGAATACGTATGGACAAAAATTTCTGTAGATAGAAAAGAATTTCGTCGAGTTCCTTGTATTCTTAATTACTTCTTCTGTACAAGTTTGTATCTATTGGGCTACTGAGAAGAAATTCAATGTGGAGGAGATTTATACGAGTAATCAGAATATTCTTGTGATTTTTCTTTCTCCGGAATTTACATTTGGATTTAATTAATGCATCAGTTAATTGAAATAGACTGAGTATTGTTCCAAGAATTTTTTAATTTTGAAATTAATACATACTTTTTATAAATTTGAGATTCTTTGTCGTTAATAGTACATTGAATCAACTGAAGAACATTTTGCATGTATATTTAATGATTGAACTTCACCGATATTTGACTTGTACACACATCTAACTACCCAAAAAGTATAGATGCAAATAGATTTGGGAAAAAGGAAATACAAAAATTCCGGTCCTAATCAAATAAAAAAAAAAAAAAACTGGACGAATAAATGAAAATAAGCGCGGCAAATAAATGGAAATGTAACTTATTCCCAATAGAAATGAAACGAAGCAGCATCCAAAATGTGAATTAGTTAACACATCTTCCCGGGTCGAGAAATGAAAAAAAGATCGTGCAGACGTGTATCCCCGAGTCAGTGTTCCTCCACGTACCGACGCTTAAAATCAACAACGCGCCCCTCGAGTATTCCAATTCATTTGCACACGTCGGGCTGAGAATTCAATCTGTTAATTTCATTCGGTGCAGTACGGCTTCAAATATATATACTGCTCTTAAGAGAAGGGCCACTTTGACGACCTCGTCAAGATTCAAATTGAAGCGAGGGGGAGAAAGACAGAAGCCACGGACGTGGAGCGGGAATGGACGTTCGCCGGGCTGGATTTCCCTAGGACGCAAATAGCATTTCCACGGAGCACCGGCGGCGGTCAACCGAGTCACTTACGCTTTACAGTATCTTGCCGGAAATGCAACGTGCACTCCTCCCCGGTGTACACCGGTGTACGTCGGAGGACGTCGCCTCGGAGAAACGTACAAACAGGTTTTCTGCGCCGGCCTTTCTGCGAAATCCGAAGCAGCATCGTTTGTCCCGGATGTGCGCCGTCTGCTTCGAGGATCTACAAAATTTACGCAAGCCTCCAATATCCGCAGATTTTTCTTTCTCGAGATAACGACTGATTTAGCAGAGACTTTCGATCCTTTGTAAAAATGAAATCGAAAGATCGAAGGTCGTGGCTTTGGTAATACAGTGGCTCGAAGTACGTATTTGATCCTTTCTCTCGTGCAGAGCTAAACTGAACACTTCTGTATGAAGAATCGTGCTGCGAATCTTATCACGTAGCTGTGAAAATAACTTGAAGTGTGTTAGAATTTCGAAAGTTGATAGAGAGAGAAAAGAGTATAACTACACTCAAGTACGATCAACCTGTCAATCAAAATTCATTCCAACGAGTGAAACAATACGCGCGTACAATATGGAATCTGAATGGAGCTTTGATGCCGCTCATAATAACCCTGTTGTGCCCGCCTCTTGGTAAAAATCTTCATCGACGGAAATTCAAAGAAGCAATTCACCCGAGGGTGAATCGTTCGGCCATCCATCAAGGAGAGAGACTTCTTCCGCGAGCAGGCGGCGGCGCGACGCTTTGATCGATGGTCGGACAGTTCGCAAATGGCCGTGGCGATCGAGCATTCTCGTGCGCGCGAAAAAGAGAGAGCCGCTCGGAGCACGGTTAATTACGAGCGGTTCCGTTCGACTACCGTGTGGCGTTCGCGCTGCTGCCGGCGTCGATGTTTATCTTCGAACGCGAGCGATGGCAGCCCAAGATGGCAGTGCATCTGCCATTTATTCAACGCGAGAAACCGGTACGCTCCTGCCCGGTGGGACGGGAGTTAAACGGCTGCGAGAGCCCTCCGGGATTATCTTGCGTCTTCTTCCACTTCGTCTTCGTCTCGGCTTCGCGCGTCTTCTCCTCGTCCCGCGATACGCTTTCCAGCCGGTTTCGTATTAATTTCGAGCGGTGTCGTAGCTTCGGGTGAACACTTTGTCTTCTATCGGAGCGAACACACGACTCGCACCCTGAGCGCGGCGTAGCCACAGGCGTCGACGAGCCGAGACCGCGCGGTGAATTTAAACTTAACGACGTTCCACTCCCGGTATCTAAATCAAATTCAAGGTGGTCACCGTCGCCTCGTTCAGCTTCGACCGTCTTCCTGCTTGCGTTTTTTTTCTTTCTTTTTCTTTCCCCTGATTCGTAGTAGTCTGTAGATATATTGCCACATACGAGCGATACACGTCGAGCGAGAGTAAGAACATGATTATATCGATCGTGGAAGTAGTTCAAAAGAAAGTTTGGTTTACGACGTCATTATCTTATTAAGTCAGACAAGTTGATGACACCGTAAAATAACGTGATAATATATATCGTGTGATTCTTTGCGTTACGTACTGCTGAAGAAATTAGAGGGAGGGAGCGCTAATCAAGAAACGTAGAATATAAAGAGTCGACGCGATACTATAATTGTTCCGAGCGATCTACACGTGAAAAATCGCTCGTACGTGTTTCAATAATGTTCGGTGATACATCTTCTCCGAAGGTACTTCAAAAAAACATGTACCTCACCGGACGTAAATCAGCGTGTTCGAGCCGATCTCGCTGGCAGAGTCTGCTCGTCTCCTCTAAACCCCATTCACCCTTGCCAGTGGGACAGCACTGAAATACAGTCCGAAGGAGCACAATGCCGAATAAAAACGTGACACGATCGCGTTACAATGGCTCGCGTAGACGCGGCTCGTGCGGAGACGTTCGCTCCGCGGCTGTTGGACTCGTAAAAATCCATTACCCCGGCGTTCGAATCTTGTTCGCTGTCAGGGAAGGTATTCAAGGGGGATCGAGAGCGAGCCGAAGCGCCCGTGGCGTTCCTCTCGTTAGGTCGCCGCTACCTCGACGGGGAGTGCCGTTCATAACTCAGCCGAAATATTCGCCTACATTCTGCGCGGCCCCAGCGCGATGCTTACGATGCACGTAGAATGTTTTCGGCCAACTTTATCCGGGCATACCGTGGTGTTCTTTCCTTCTCTCTCGCTCTTCTGTCTTTCTCTCCCTCTTTGACTCTGCCTCTTTCGTTCAAGCGACGCGTCCTCGCGTCCGCACGCGTGCACGAGCTTTAACTCGCTGCGCGAGAGTCGACGTACGATGTGACACAGAATAACGCCGACCGGTCAAAGTTGACCCTGGTGGAAAGCCAGGTGGAAGAGCGCAGGAGGTCGCGGAGAGAGAGGAAGGGAGCAGGTAGTGGTGCTTAGAAGGAGAAGGGTTGGCTGGCGTCGACCCTCTGGAAGAGGGTCCATTGGGGAGGCGGTTGGTGTAGCAGGGCCATGAATTATGCAGTTCGCCGGGGGCTAGGGTCTCGTGCGATAGAAGAGGAGAATACCACCGAAGGGAGACCGATGGAACGTTCGCGTTATTCGAGGTGGTAACGAGCGTGAGAAAGAGAGAAAGACCAAGGGGGAGAGAGAGAAAGGTACCTATACGCGGTGCACAGCCACTTTACTCTCCCTGCCTCCCTCTCGATCTTCCACCTGAATTTCTACGTCACCAGCCTCCTCTCTCGTGCAGCTTCGGCGACGTCGCTCTCTCCTCGACAGTCGCTACGCCGACACTTTAGCAGAGCCGATTGAAATTTTCATACCGACACGTCTGCCGTTCTAGTTTATGTTCGGAACAAGCGAAACGTCGCCCGCCATCCACGTCTCTCGCGTCTTCCCTGTTTCTCTTGCTTTTCGTCCTCGGGATGCTTTCCTCGCCTCCTCGTTGTCCTTGTTCCCTCCCAGCTGCGTTTTAGTGGCTCGTCTGTAGCTCCATCTCGTCGATAGTTCCATCAGCTTTCTTTTGTCAATCCCATGTCTCCGTTATCATCTGCGGATTTCGCGTTTCTATTTCTCGCGCGATGCGTGTCGATATTTCTCGAGTGCACTTCGCGCGGATTGCCCGTGCCGCCTGTTCTTCGAACTCGGTGTGCTGAATCAGCCCGAGTCACTTGTTGTCGAGGATTGCGCGCCTCACGCCGGAAATTCCAAGCACCGAGACTCGCCCTCTCCTCCTCGCTGATGACGCATCCGCCGCCTTTGTAAGTCGCGGCGGCGCTTCCTTGCTTCCACGAGGCGAAGCGAAATCCTCGACGTCGAAAGAATCGCGTCGCGAATCGAGCATCAGTGTTCTCGGTCTCCGATGGACAAGAGCAAATTGGAACCGTCTGATCAATTCGAGGAACTCAACTCGCTCGATGGCTCGAATCGCCAATCTCCACCGGTCTTTTTAATTACTCGCCGCGCATAAAATATGAGCCTCGAGGACGGGACCCTGCCTTTTACCACCTTTTCTATTCGACTCTCACCGGCCAGTCGGTGGCATCGAGGTATTAATCGAGAATCCGATTGGCCGAGAAATCTGTGGCTGAGCAGCCGAGCAGCCGAGCTCTCCAGATTCGAACGGGGATCCTCGGCAATTGGATAGAGCTCGACGCTCCATTGGGAATGGATATCGGGAACAACGCGTATTGCTGACACGGCGACGTCCAAGTGACGTTCCAGCCCGCCTGAAACTCCCGTTTTATTTCGCCGCTCGTCTCTCCAGGGAAGAGGAACAGCGCGGGCCATCAGCTTTTGACGCAAATTAATTATCGATTAACAGGCTGCTCCTCGGTCAGTTAATCAACGACTCGAGACAAAAAAAAAAAGACGAGATTGCTTTTCTTTTTTTACCGAGTAATTAAATCTGCCAAGCAATTAACGCGTTAAATGTATCATTGCGCGATTGATATTATGTTGAAATATTATTTGCAACAGATAAGTTGAAGTATGTTACGACTTTTGAGCGCTTATAAATGCAATTGTGAATCTAAATAATTAAAGTATAATAGTTTAGTTTATCATTTTTTTCGCCCCTAATCCACGAGCGATGGATTCGTGTTTTCCACGTTCGAATCAAAATTCATACCACGGCTCTCGATGTTATAAGACCAAGAGAATTGATACAGTTTGTCGGCTGAAAAGGCTCGTAAAAGAATAGTCTCTCGTCGAACATCGCTCGCACGATGGAAAGAGAGATATCGTCTGGCCGTGTTCGTTTTTAACGACTTGGCATTGCGCTCCGCGTGAACGCTTCGTGGGTGAACGCCACGAGAAACTCAGAATAGTCGCAGAAATACGCAGCTGACGGTCGCAAATTAGCTCGCGGCGAACCGCGTGGCAAAGCGAACTTTCCGTGCTCGTGAAACGATGCCACGGAAGCCGATCCTGCACTAGATAGAAACGTCGCGAGGACGAATTATTCGCTCGTTATCTGTTTTCTCATCGATAATGCATCCCCGTGGTAATCTCTGTTCGAAAACTCGCGGCCCGCCCTGCGAGATGCAACGAACGCCCAGCTCGAGTGTGTCTGTCTTTCAACGACATCGAAGAATTATCCCCAGGAATTATCCCTAGCGTAATTCCTTGATATTTCTTAGCCCGATGTGACTGAAGAAACGACGTATAACGAGGTAACTGAAAAGTTTGGCATTTTAATAATAACTAATTACTCTGCCCGATACGTTTCAGTTTCTTTAGACGAGATTCTTCAAACTTCTGGCGAATAAAATTCATTAGAATTAAGTGTAATGATAACTGGCTTGTGACAATTTAATAAATTTATGTAAAATAATTCGTATGAACGAGATACAGTAATAACTGGCTATATAAATATTATAAATTTGTATCTTTGCAGACATTGACAGAGAAGTTTAATCAAAATTCAATTAAATCCAATTACGTGTTTCTAACCCATTCTAGTATATTTTTGTTACTTGTTACTAATGTCGTAAGTGCATAAATACCCAGTAATGGTGCACATGTGTGAGGAGTAACTAGACGAATGTCGTGAGTGCTAAATAAATACTTTTAATTCCTACATTTCCATTCTAAGGTTCAAAGCTTTTTGTACGTTTCTCGTTGGCTGATGAAGCTTTATGATTAGTGTAAATTTTTCAATCTAGAAGAAAACGATGTCAGATGTTCCGACATCTTTCTACTCTGATTACAATTTAATTTCCGTCCCAAATTGAACCAAATTCTTAATACGTAGCTTTTCTCAAACTTGTTAACAATAAATTTCCTTAGTAACAAAAGCAATATAGATACAATAATTAATCCTGCGATAATTCATCTCTAAAAGAAAAAGCTAGTAGAAAACAGGTAGAAAAATTTAATTCACTGCTTGCTCCGTATCGCGAGAAACGTATCGATGATCGACGAGCGATCCATCGATTGTTCGGGAATTATTACCCGCCGCGATGACAAAGAAGATAGGCTGGAACTGGTTCGTACGCGTGTTCCACGGCGGCGATTAATTATCGTGGAACAAACGCGAGGTTGGATCGCGATCGCGTGCATGGTACACGGGAAGGATCGAAAAAAAATCGACGCCTATTGCCGTCGACCTGCTTTTATTCGGATACCATCCTCCGTCGAGTGCAGCCTCTCTTCCTCCTCCCTGCAGCCATCTCGCCCTCATAAATCGTTTATTCATGTTTAATGCAACCCGGTATCCCGACCGCCACCGAAAGTTTTCGAAGCTCTCAGACGGAAATCGCGGATCCGACGTTGGGGGAAAACGGGTGGATGGAGGCGCGGGAACTTCGAACAAG
>CAJDYZ010010949.1:28264-53808 GCA_903986555.1 Heterotrigona itama | reverse complement strand
TTTTTTTTTTTTTTTTTTTTCATTATCGTTAAAGGCTAGGAGCAGCGTAGTCTAGAGTCTAGACATCGCGCATGCGGCGCGATAATAATGGCATTCTGGACAAGCCCAGAGATGACACAACCTGCCAGCAATGACTACCACGTGCAGCGAATAAATTCCTTTTAAAACGGAATACCATACGTTGATCGTCGATTACCATCGATCGATCGTTTCGCGGTGCACCGCGCTCGAATCGATGGTGGATTCGAGGTCGTCCGGTGCGCACGTCTGCGATCCAGATAGACACGCACGACAGCAATGCCTCCTGCGATATCGTATCGAACGTCTAAAATTCACCTCGAGTGCCCGCTGTCGTTTTCGATTAACGACGTTCCTCGTCATCGGCGTTAGTCACCTCGGAGCCGGTCGATTCTTGTCCGAACGTATTCTGCGCGTTCTAACGTCAAGGTTATCCGGTTCTTCCGTCGCCGATAAAAAAAAAAAAAAAAAAAAGTATAGCAAGCATAGCACTTCGATCGAAGATACGATGAATTAACACCTGGCGATAGATCCAGTTTCGCTGCTACAGCGGAAACAACGCACGCGCCGATTTTGTGGTTGTTTCGTCGATGCGCCCTCAAAATGGTAAATACGAAATGTGACGACAACTCGTTTTATAATCGCCAGATACGATCGTGGCAGGATTTAACGGCGAAAGATCGGCAACGAGCGCGTGGAACTTTTTTCTAACGAGGCAAAGGTCATTTCCGGCCAGACGGAAAGCGGAAACGCAGCGCGTGCTCGCCTGTATCCGGTCACTGCGTTGACTTCCAAACTAACTCGATAGCATCAAACCTAGCACTATGTACATGGACCATCCGAAGCTATCAATGCATCTTTGTTTGTCTATGTCCCGATGTTTCCTTGGGAATGCTTGCAGCGCTATTTCCAGTCTCCTACGTTGCACGTAGGTACCACTCGAGTTGAACGACACGTCCGATCACTCTCCTACGTGCACGTTGCGAAACTGAAATTCGAAGCTACGAATTCAAAGGATGTATCTTGCCTTTCCACGAAAAGTTGCACCATCTGTTATTCTCACGGTCAAATGCCGTACAATTTCCACGTTCGAACGTAGACATCCCTGTTTGACAGGATTGAAGGATGGGGGTAAAGCAACAAGGGAGTATGTGTTCATCAACTAGTAGATATCGGCGGATTCACGTGGGAAGATAGTCACGTGGGTGAATTTCTCCAAAGGTCTTAGGTCGATTACTTTCGTACTTTTGTATGCGTCTTCGCGGCTAACGCGATCACCGGATAATTACCGCTGTTGTGCAATCAGCTTTTACGTAATATCGCGGCTCGAACTTTTCGAACTAACGATACCAAGATGCATATGGATGTAAATAAAATCATGATCGCTACTCTCGGTTACTGGCTGCATCACCGTCTAAAGCTAAAGTCACCAGCGATTTGAATGTCAAAGGATTATTGAGATTCACTCGCAATAAAGCGTACTACAAAATCGTACACCTTTTATTATACAAATTAACACGAGTCTAGTTACAGCGGTGATTAACGCAGTTAGCTAAGATTATGATCGAGAGGTTTCGTCGAGCCTCGTTAAAAAGCACGCAACGTTAAAATGATATGCGGAAATTTGCAACTAATTACTCGCGATCTAGCGATGCTGCTGCTGCATAAAGTGAAAGTGATTTCGCGCCATAGAATGGGAATACATGACAAATTAACGAGACTGGCCTATTGATAGGCAGCGAACGCGCGAACATTATCGTTACATCGAACATTCTCCGTTAATTTATCTAATCACGATAAAGCAAATCTCCTTTGTACTGCGTCGAAAAAATTTTGTTACGAGAAATCTCTGACTCGTAATTCTTTTGATAACTTTCCACGAGATTTTTCATTCGGCTTTCCTTGTTTGCTGGATCTACTACGAGCTTTCCATCGAAGAATTTCCGCCATAAAGCAGATTGAAAAGTTCTCCTATATTTAGAGTGCCAAAGATTATGGCACGTCCTCTCGAGTATCAGCACGAGACAGCTAAAGATTACTCCACCAGCCAGAAGACATAAGATAGGCACGACTCCGCTCAAAGTGACAGTGACGTCCTCTTTCCTGTTAGATTTTTTAATCCCCAGAAACGAATTCTTTAACTTGGTCAGTACCCCGTTGTCTTTGAATCGTCGCAGACTGAAAAAATATTCAAGACTCAAACTTCGATATAATTTCGAATTTCAATAATATGTTAATAAAATTAACAGTAATGTACTTACTAATAACTCACCACTCCAGTGTACTGACTGTTTTTCTTCAAAATCAAACCTAAATTGTCGATCCTGTCCGCTTCGATGGACGAAATTACACACGGTAACGGGCTGGCTGCTTTCTTTATCGCTTCTGATATGTAAAATCCCACTTTCTCGCTGCAAACCTGTGATCGTTAATTATTAAATTTGAAATATTCGCTCACGTATGATATTGGAATTTGATGTTTTTAAGCGTAAATTCAAAGTGAAAATTCGTAAAAATATAGATCGATAGGTCGAACATTGAACATAACGAACTTGTGCAAAGCCCTCGTGAGCCGTCAAAGGTAAATACTCCTTCTTCTTCAACAACTTTTTCAGTTTCTCGAACAAGGTAGTGTTAGAGGCCTGGAATTATAGGTATCTGTTAATTATAGGTACTGCTTGTTCGATATCGTCTGTTTTACGTGTATCTGTCTTACAATTATCATCTCATAATCTGCACTGTTTTTATACGTGATCAGTTTATACGAGCCATGATCGGCGAACTCTTCCATCGTGGTGAAAGGTAACGTAACCGTAGAGACTGTCAAAAAGCTGATCAACGATGCGGAGTAAGCGGATAAAACAATCAACGACGATAAGAAGATCGATAGAAAAGCCAATCTCATCGAGGACTCGTTTGGAAACTCTGAAACAGATCAGTTTCGTGCGAAAATCGATTTCATTTCGTGCGTTTGTCTTACAGTTACCTGACAGTGCTTGTTGACAATAAATCCCCCAAACGTATATGTAATTATCCGCTAGGATTTCCAACACGACACGGCCTTTCGTCTTCATGAGAGTCAGGAAAATCGGGGTGGTTACAATTAAGCATATTATTACTGCCCAAATGCCTCTTGTGAATATCTGAAAATAATCCATTACTGCGATAGTTCATGAATACCGATGAATTCCGATGCAATGTTTCAAAATGACCACTGATCTTCAACGAGCGAGCTTGCGATGGTGGTCACAATCCACTACTTTACTACAAAAAAAAAAAATAGAATAAATTCATTGAGAATGGAAACCTTAAAATAAGCGGACCAGTGTATGAACGAGCCATCGGGTTTCTTAAAGTATATTCTATTGCGGGACAAAATTAATGGGAAAGTAAAGTCCACGATGTCCAGTCTGCTTGTAGTCATACTAAATTCCGCGACGCCGATGTCCGCCCTGTCCGTTATTAATTCGCCTATCACTCCTGTCCATATGCCTTTTTCCTCGTTCCAGCTACCGTATATCAGTACCGAGCTTGCCACTTCGATCTTAAAATTCATCGATTTACTCAGCTCTTTGATCACTGCGCCCAAGAAGTTCGTAAGAACTCCGTTCTTCAGCTCAACGAATAGGGAATCCTTGAAATTCGCATCGACCATAAGTTTCGAAAAATACTCTCTCTGAGTTGAAGTATTCATCGTAATATTTACCTCGAGGATCGAGACACGTATCGTTTGTCCAGACAAGTTTCTCCTTCCGTACAAGGGACTGTCCGTCTCCAATTTTATCCCTACGCTACTTTTCCAGGTAGCCAAGTTAAACATCCTCGTTTGATTATCGGACAACGCGTACCACTCCCTTAGAAGTGGCTGATCGTAACAAAGCACCAGCATCTCCGTATTGAACTTCAAATTGAACGGGTTTCCAACAGGATTTTGACAAATGTCTCGCAAGGGATTCCCCCAATATGGCAGAAACATCACGAGCCAGACGGAAAACGAGGTATCGATCCGTCTGGTGACCATCGAAAACTCGTCCATGTTCTCCTTCGTGGTGAGGATGACGACGTATAACGGACGCCTCATGTAACTTTGGAACGTCCTAGACTCACGCGGCAGTTGAGAAAATCTTACGCTCGTTGTCAAGATGCTTAGCTGTGAGAAAGCCCGTGACCATGTAAAAGCCAAGGAAGTTTCATTGAAATCTGAAAACGACAATTGTTCGCGATCGCCTCTTATCGCTAGCGACAAGACTGAGGGAGGCAGTACTTTAAACGAGGAAAAAAGAAATGAATTTAAGTAACACGGTTGAACCTACTACTTTCATAGTAAGTCAAAAGTGAGCGAAACTTACTGTCATGACTGTTCGAGAATACGGTTATGATGCAGGACGTTTCGTAATAGTAGTGAACGTCCTGGATTAGATGAATATATTTGTAAGCGTCATTTACGTCCACCGAGAACGTTGAGACAGGCAGGAGCAGCACGACGATCAGTCGTGTACAAGTCATTCGTGCCATCTCACGACAAGGAGAACGATTTGTCCGTCGAATTACCGTCGGTTCAATGATAAAATCGTTTTTTTAATCAGAATTGAGATACTCGACCGCTTCGCATCTTCTTGAACACTGATAATATTCTCCAAATGGCCAACGTGTTGGCGAATTTCTAAAAACTCAGCAAACTAAGGTGATATCCTTTCCCTTTACCCGATGCTCGATCGTTTCTGATGCTGACTAACGGAACTAAATATGAATAGAAACACCGCAAGTTATATTGGAATTTATCGAATTTACAGATCTAGAGACGGGGATAGTATCTCATTAGGGGCGTAATGGTCCGCGGTATGCATTAACCGTGCAATCGTACAGATTACGTGCAAATTGTTGCAAAGATTAACGTCGATGGAAAATGTACGCCTGTACAGGTGTATGCATTTCGGAATATGCACGTGCTGTGATTTAATGGACGTTCTTTATTATTGTGCGTATCATACTTTCGCATCGGTTACACGCCAGACTTTTCACTTGATAATGTAAGAGAAGAATAATCAGACGTGTCATTTCCGGTGCCATAGATGTTTCATTATCGTGTCTTTGAATCTATTTGATTACATTCACTATTAAAGCTAAAGAAAAAAAATCAACTCGAAGTTGAACAAAGTTGAACATTAGCAAATGTTTTGACAAGCATACATGGAAAAATTTACCCTTAGTCGTCCGGGTAATTGTAAAAATAAGAATTTATATATCTATTGTAAAATATCTCTATGAACAGTGTTACAAGTGCTAATATAATACCGCCGAGGAAGATTATTAATACAGATACGATGCTGTAAAACCCAACCGGCTCGAATCTGGTTTTCTCCGTGAAAGTTACTTCGCTCTTCAACCGGTTCAGTAGGCCACTGTTCAAAAGTTTCTGCATACTGCAACATTGTGATGAATATTTTAAATATTTTTAATAGAAAAAGAAAAATAACTTTCTTATTTATAAGTTGCCGGGTGCATATAGCACGTCTATCGATACTAACTAGTAATTGAAAACGGAGGTGAACTGACTGTTTTTCGGTAGAATCAGGGACAAACTATCCACTCGGCCGACGTCAACAAAGGTAACATGGCACGGTATGCGGTAATTTATCGTTCTCCGTAGTTTCGTATTAAAACCGCTATAATACGTTAATGAGCCATCTTTGCATATCTAGAAACGTTTTAAGATAGTTGAGAAAATTCTATTTAAAGCGTTATCATGAAAGCGAACTTGCGTTGTAAAATGCAGTGTCTGTATCAAGTGGTAGAACATCTCTCGGCTTTAGTTTTTGCATCATGCGCCGCGAAATAGGATCTTCCGATTTCTGTAAATCAAATTATCCTTTCTACAACGTAATATTAATGGAAACTGCATGTACCTATGTACATGCTATACATTTTATTCACAATTCGTTCAGGAAGTGGTACTTTTTCATTCGTCGAGTGTTATGTCGATCGTTCACATTACATCACATAACGTTCGTGACGTAATCTCTCAACGTAGACAGGTAAAAGTGAAAGCATACATATCGTGCCAGAATTCTCCATTATTAGACACAAACTTACAGTAAATATGTCATAGTCCGAGGAAGATCTTTGAACGATTATACTGTATGTATCATCATCGAGGAACTCTTGCAGTGTACGGAAGGGTATATTACGAACGCGAGCTGTTACGAAGCATATCATAGACGCGGAATAAGCGGCAAATGACACTATACCAGTAACGAGTATGGTAAAGTATGCTAATCTCAACGATGAATTCTGCGGAAATTCTGCGAAAAGAGATTCTATTAGATGCTTAATCTTTTCTTGTAAAAGAAAGTAAAACTTTAAAGCAGATATTCGTCAAAGTTATTAAATTTATCGATTCACCAGTTGTGATTCCTTGTTGGCAGAAAATACCCCAAACTCGAATAAATTCATGGGATATTTCGCTGATGAGATTAGTGGATTCCACTTGAGATCTAATAAAAGCCAAAACAAATAATGCGATCATGATTGTCATAAGCAAAGACATCCAGAGTGTGAAACTGTAAACCTAAAAAAAATGTATATTTTTAAATGTGCAGGCAACTACATAAGTATAGTTTAGCAATGTCACGTATATACCTTGTAATAAGCAAACCATTTCACCGTGAGTACTTCCGGTTGTTTAAAGTAGAAAGACTTTCTAAGGGTAAAAATAGGAATCATATAATCAATGTAATCGAGTCTAATGTTTGTCATCGAGAAATCGGCTAATCCGATATCTGCTTCTCCAGAAGCCACTAAGCGAATTGCTCCGTTCCAACTTTTCGTCGTCGTATTGAAGATTCCGAACTCCTTTTCAATGAACGCGATGTCGAGAGTAAAGTTCAGATAATTCTCAAGCTCGCTGATCACTCTATTAAAATATCCTTCGAATTTATTATTTTTAACCTTGACTAATACCGAGTTCTACGGACAAAAGTAAATCTCATAAACTCTGATAATTCTACCTGTGAATCATAGGGAATGGAATATTTGAATTTTTGCCTCGACAGTGACAGCTCGCAGAACTTTCCCTTTCAGATCATTTCTCCTCTCATATAGACTCAAATTGGTTAACAAACTCAAAGCAGCCGTTGACGATCCCACTTGTCTCTCTGGATACCATTTCACTAGGTCGAAAATGACGGTGTTGTTCCCATCCACGGAATACCACTCGCGAAGAATAGGATCACCGTAACACATGACCAGCATTTCAGTATCGAATAACAAATGAAATGGATTTCCCGATGGATTGTAGCAATATTTCTTGTCCATCCACTCGGTTATAAATATTACAAACCATGCAAATAAAGACATTTTCAAGGACTTCGAGTATCTCGAAAATTCGGAAACGGCTTCAGATCCAGACAGAAAAATGATGACTAACGGTCGAAGGATACTATTTCTTTTCAGTGCATGAATATCCTTGAATGTACAACTCAGAGTTGCAATTTGCTCACGATGAAGAAGACGAGACCATGTGTGTGACATATATGCTATCTTCAAGCCTAATAATAATATAACAGTGCGCAGATATATCATGGAATATATATTTTCTTGTTATCATATTACAAATGTATTTTTTATATAAAAATATTTGAAAATCATACCATCGAAATGTTCGTTCTCGCTAAGTGAATGCATCAAAAAGACAGCAGAAGTCGAATAATATGTGCGAACCCATTTTATTAAAGGAACGTACAGTGATCCGTCAGAGTATGTTGTAGCTCCCGTTAAATGAAAAAACATAGAAATAACATTGAAATACATAGCAAATTTCATTTTGTTAAAATTAATTGCCTCTTCTTCTTTTCTTCTCTCTCGAAAAAGATCACAAATTATACATGCATATACCCAAGAGAAGTTGAGGACGCGCAAAAGACTATGATAATCGTCGATGACTGAATTCTCGTAAGTAGAGACAAGTACTTTTATCCAAGAATGAACATCAAATATTCACGAAACATTTGTGCATGTACTTTTGACATGAAAAATGCAACTTCTCAAAAAGACTATGTTGGCTACGATGGTAATCTATTAAATAGGATGTAACGATGGGCATTATTATGATGACAGTATGATGAGCGATAAAACATAATAGATAAAATGCAAACAAGATAATTAATAGTTGTATTAAATCAATTAGATTATAAAAGACGGTGGTATTATTTTCATATTCAATACCTTTTAAACTTAGTCAGTACTAAAATTGATAAAAGTTATAAAAATGTTGATTGAGTACTTATAAGTATTTATGATAAAAATATTACTTAATCAATTAATGAGAAATTACTGGCTAAGCAATTTTAAACAATTTAAGTCTTATATGTCTATCATATGTAGAGTTAATTTTAATATGTTATATCATTAGATAAATGCTATGTGCCGATCTATTTCCATTAGCAAATTACATTTTAATGATTAATCCCTCTTTTCAAAAATGATTATCCGAAACGAAACATTTATACATACAAGGTGTTCTACGTAATGCGGTGCACGGTTTTTCAACCAATAGACTTTGGATTACAGAATGTTAACATAGAACGTAGAAATGAATTTGTGTGTGATGTAGTAAAATAAGCCATAAAATCCAAAATCTAATATCTTTATTTATCCAAAATCTAATATATTTATTTTGTTCAAAAGTAAAATGCGACGGAAAATATTTCAACTATTCCCATTATTGTAAAAATAGCACTGTGTTGAACTTCTATTATTGTGAAAATAACACTATATAAAAATATAATGTTATGTGCTTTTTGAATTAGTTTTAATATCTCCTACAATATAATGAAAAGTATATATTTGATCCTACTTGAAAAAACATAAGATTTCGCTATTTTTGAAATTCTAATTATCGCTATTTGTTACACATTAAACATTGATAATTTCTTTTTATCACATGGTCGCAAATGATTGAAAAATAGTGCGTCATGTTGCACGGAACACTCTGAGTAATTTTCATAATAATTATATTAATAAAAAATGCATAAATTTCGAACAACCTTTCGTTATATTTATAATAATTGCAGGAATACAATATTAGAGCATATCAAATTATTAGTAACATGATTAAATAAAGATGTTACAAGTAATGAAATAAAAATGACCAATTATAGTTTATTATTATTATTAAAAAATGTTATATTATAATAATAGTTTATTATTAAAATGTTATAATTTTATAATGTTATTATAAAAATGTTATATTATAATAATAGTTTATTATTAAAAAATGACCAAGTAAATTATAGTTTATTATTATTTGCATATTTAATTAGAAATTCAGTATATATTATGCGTCAAATATTAGTTGTTTCAATTTTAAATTACTCAAATATTAAACAAGTTTTTAAAAAAGTAAAAAATATTAAAGAATTTCGAACCATCTGTTGCAATAATATTAAGAAAGTGATGATTAAATGTAATAATTTCTATCTATGAATCATCATTTCTACGTACATGCATATGTCACGTGACTACCAATTGTGCATCTCATTCAAAAATGGCGCCGTTCAAATTTTAACAAAAATTCACCATTAATTCACATAGGAAAGTTTTACACACATAATATTAACTTTATTTAACGATAGATGATTGAAATATAAGATGAACAAAATTATTTAAATATATTATTAAAATTAACGTCTTAAAAACGTAGAATAGAAAACTACCTAGTTATCGAGTACGCCATTTTGTACAATCGATCCAATTCTGCAGAATAAGTTTGGTAGGTGCGTGGTATATAAGTATCGTAATAGAATCATCTGGACATACGACAGTGAAACTTCGCAAGAGGAAACTTGTGTGTTGTGCAAAATAATAGTTTTTGTATATTTTCGCAAATAGTGCATATTTCATTCTTGTTGTACGAGATAAATACAAATTCAATAATGTATAAAATATGTTTGCAAAACAAAGACTCTTCCGTCATAGCAATTCGGAAGTATATTGGCCCACAGTATGTACGCTATGACGATTTCTATGAAAAAATCAAGTTAACATTCCCAGAATTAGCTAATAAGAATTTCATCGTTTCCTGGCAAGGTAATTATGATATATAAAAATAGTTGCATCACCTTATCTATTCTTTAAAAATTTAACAATAAAATCGTTTAGTTCTTTTATCATAATTCTTCAATGATTTTAAATGGCTTTTAAATATCTAATTTTTAATATATATCGTAGACGCTGAAGGTGATGAAATCATAATATCATCTGACGAAGAATTAGAAATTGCTCAAAAAGAAATGTTTTCTCGAAAAAGATTTAATATCAAACTTCTTCCATCTAAGCAAGAAATACCAAGTCAGAAGAAGGATAAAGCAATTCATTTTGGTATATGTTGTGATGGTTGTGACAAAGACATAATTGGATTTAGATACAAATGTATTCAATGCGAAGACTATGATTTATGTGCACAATGTGAGAAAGAATCAATACATTCGCATCATTATATGATCCGTATGCCAGAACCATTACAATGGCATCATAGTCGAAGTTTGATTCATCATTTGAGAAAAATTCTAAAAAAAAATGGTGTGCATTTCAATAAGAAACATGCTTGTAATGAAAATACTTCTCAAGGAATTCATAGTAGCATTTATCCTTGGTTGGAAAGTTATGCACCATATTTAAATAGCATTATTGATACAGTATTGGAAACATCAATTGGTCCAGAGCCTTTTAAGGTAATAAATATTAATAACGAACAAAAATAAAGAACAAAAATAAAGTTTATAAAATTTACAAAAGTAATTCAACATCATTATCATTGAAATTAATTTTAATTTGAAATTCGTTCGTATATTTTTCAGAATCACAAGCCTGAGAAAAAAGAAGAATCTAACAATGATACACGTCCAGGTGAAAATGATTCCAGGAAATTTCCTGGAGAAGGAAGAAAACTGCTCGATGATACTAAAGAAGATAAAGGATCAATATCAGATGTTGCATCAACTACTAGTCAAGATACAAAAGTAGTGGCTGATGAATGGACTATTATAGATAAAAATGATACTGCTGAAATTAATCAAGCATCTTCAACTTCATTTAATGCGAATGAAACAAGTATAAAACAGGTAAAATATTATGAAATATAGTTTAAATTAATACAAAGTCTACAAGTATACAGTTCGTAAAAATTTTATTTTTATTTTTAAAAATATATATCTTATGTTATAAGATTCCATCTTCTTCAACTGCACCATCAGCACCGGAAGGATCTTCAACCCAAACACTATACCCTGAGTTACCAGAAGAAAAGAAGGTAATACATCATGAGAATCCAAGAATTAACGAAGCTATTGAAACTATGTTGAAAATGGGATTCTCAAATCAAAGTGGACTATTAACTTATTTGTTGGATGCTGAGAATGGAGACATTAATAAAGTTTTAGAGATATTGCAGCCTACAAATAAGTAAACGTCAAATTTAGAATTTGATGAAATTTTTCGTATGTAGTTGACTTTTCTTTTACGAAATAAAAGTAGATACGAAGAATGTTACATTACGTAATCGTAATATATATTATTATTGCAAATATTACATTCCTTTTTATTTGATGTACTGTTCATGTTAATAAAGTAGCATGTAGAGATACTACTAATAAAACATGAATTTTTATTATAATAATAATGATCTTGAATTTAAATGTTAATTAAATAAAAATCATAAATAAGGAAAAATAATATGAAGTAATTATTCAGTTCCTTAACAACAATATTTATTAGTATGTAAAATGATTTTAATATAATGGTTTACAAAGTGTCCAAAGCTGATGTGGATTTTTATTGGATAGTAACTCCAATTCTCTTTGTCCTTTATCACTAATGTTTTTGATCCATTTTCGATCTTTATAGTATTCTAATATAGTTTTAAATTCATCTAATGAATAATTTTCGACGCAAATGGGTAGAAAGGGATCCAGAAGCTCAAATCCTTTTTTACCAAGTAAATATGTTGGATAATCAGAATCTTTCCTATCCTGTAAATAAAAAAAGAAATAAATTTATTTTAGTTAGATACTTGATAGTAGTTTTGTTGTACAATATTATATCAATTTTTACATACTTTATTTGCTCTTTTATCTACTGTTAATATTGCAGCACCATTACACCAATTATAATCTACACTACTCAAGAATGTAGATGTTATTGATATCCTCTCAGGTGGTACATATGTATGATTTTCATCTTTTATGTGTGTTATGCTAGAAGTAAATGCATTAAAACCATCTATAATAATTAATGTTCTACATTTTCCTGCTGTACTGGCCATTTTAAGTTCATCTACTAAAGCATTAATAACACTACAAGCAAATTTATTTCTTTGTATTCCAAATTCAATAAGATTAGAAAGTGAATCTCCAGATTTTGTAATTTCTCTTTGGGACCAGGTATATTCCTTAGTAGTCTTCAGCTATAAATTAATTGCTTTAATTATATATAACAATAAAATAAACTTCAATAATTACGTACATCAAGCTGTAATAGTGCTACTTTATTCATTTCTTTAATATATTTTAACCATTTTGTTGCTGATTCAGGCAAGTCTATTTTATCTGGTTCCAAAGGGGATGCGATTGTATCTCTTGAATATCTGAACCAAGTTTGAACTTTAAACACATAAGTAAATTTGTATGATAAATATATTCTACAAATAATTTATTATTATATAATTCAGTTCATACCCCATGGTAAATGAAGTACAATATATCGTTTCACAAGGCCATAATGAATCAAATGTAATAAAGATGTTGTTTTTCCTGCTCCTTGTATACCATCTAATAAATAGTGAAAATACAGTCGTATATAATTAAATCATAAATTTTTTTTTACAGTTAGAATTAACTAAATAATTAAATATGAATTATTAAAGGATACATAAAATATATTTATTTATAGACTTTGTAAAGTCTGTTTGTTCTAAATATGATATTATTTCCACTGCAGGTCGTCTAACTAAAATACCAAATTCTTTGAACACTTTTGTTTGCTTTCTTAATTCAAGTGTCATATTTGACATTAATGATTCCGTAATATCCGAAGGTACTGTGTGAATACGAGTTAAACAACTTTCATCGTGCTCTGCAGGGTTAGATTCCGAAATACGAAACCATGGAATACTTATATCTGGTACATCTTTCGTAGCAGCTGTTATTATTGTTCGCTGACCATTTCTAAGGCCCATTCTACTAAATAAAGAATCTAACATAACATAAAAAAGCAATTATTAAAAACCAAAACATTATGGTGTGAATGTTTATACAATGTATGTAACAGAAAGCACACGAATGTAATTTTCTTTTGTACAAATTAAATTATTATTTATATAAGCAGATAAACGTACAAGTATAAGACATCATGTTATTTACACAGTTTTAATTAGTGGCAATTCTTTCTTCATAGATGATTACAAGTAGTAGTTTTCAAATATGTATTCACCACATAGGTATTCAAACGCAAATACAAGTAGCCATATTTACTAATGTAAGTAATAGTAAGTGTTTTGTGAATACCAATAGTGGGCACTGGATTCGATAGATTCTATGAAACGTTCCTATGAAAATCGATCGTGTATAATAATTTTGTATGTTGCACAACTGTTTTTATATAAAAAATGTTTCATTAGGTTAATATATTTAGGAAAAAACAGATTAATAATATTTTTTTTCTGTAAACGATAATATTTTAAGTATTTAATTTTAGGGACATATAAAATCTTATTCAAAATAGTCAGGCTACAAACATTGATTAAAAACAGAATAGATATGGCATTCAATGCTTTCTTGTATTTCACGTTTGTTGGTTTCCTTACGTTTCTCGTATCACTTGTGACATTTAACAAATATTTACAGTTTTTAGATTTTATTGTTTTCAATGTTTGAATTGGATATAATTTCTATCTTCATTATGGTAAATCATAACATTGACTACAATGATCATAATAAGCATAAAGAATATTTTGAGTTGGTAATTCAGAATGTGAACTATATGTGTTATATCTGTTCTATTCATGGTTAATGCTACAACCATATAGGTAATCATATAGCAATAATTCTAGTAAGTTCTAAGAAGTAAACAGAGACAATAAAATAAAAATGAATTTAGAATTATTAGGTAAATATTTAAAAAAATTTTTTTTTTATTCAATTTTTTAACATATATATAATTTTTTTTTACAGAATCATTTGGCCAGAATTATCCAGAGGTAGGATATTTTTACAAATATAATGTACTTTTTATTTCTGAATCACAGACAATAAAATAAAAATGTTTATAATCATCAGGAGTTTGATGGTACATTAGATTGTATATCATTAGCAGTCACTTGTACGTTTAATAAAAGAGGAACTCTTCTTGCTGTTGGCTGTAATGATGGTAGAATTGTTATTTGGGATTTTTTAACACGTGGTGTTGCCAAAATCATTAGTGCACATGTACATCCTGTTTGTTCATTGAGGTAAGTAACTTGAATTAATTTGTCATCAATTTTATATCATTGTCTTTGTCAATTAGCTGGTCTAGGAATGGACACAAATTATTAAGTGCATCTACAGATAATAATGTTTGTATATGGGATGTTTTATCTGGAGAATGTGATCAAAAATACAGATTTCCTTCTCCAATATTAAAAGTGCAGTTTCATCCAAGAAATCTTAATAAATTTCTAGTGTGTCCAATGAGACATGCAGCAGTAATGGTTGATATTGAGGGTACCCATAGAGTTATACCTCTTGATGATGACGTAAGTTTAATATCATTATTAAAGTTATTGCTTAATATTTTTAACATTGATATTTAATATTCATTTATTTTAGAGTGATTTAAACATAGTAGCGTCTTTTGATCGTCGAGGAGATTATGTCTATACTGGAAATGCTCGTGGTAGAATTCTAGTTCTTGATGCAGAGTCCTTAACTGTGAAAGCTTCTTATAAAATATCACAAGGCACAGCTAGTAATACAGCTGTAAAGAGCATTGAATTTGCTAGAAGAGGTTCTTGCTTCTTAGTAAATACATCAGATAGAGTAATTCGTGTATATGATAGTACTGAAGTATTGGCTTGTGGAAAAGATGGTGAACCAGAACCAATACAAAAATTGCAAGATCTTGTAAACAAAACTATGTGGAAAAAGTGTTGTTTTTCTGGAGATGGGGAGTATGTTTGTGCTGGATCTGCAAGACAGCATGCTTTATATGTGTGGGAAAAAAGTATTGGAAATTTAGTAAAAATTTTACATGGAACTAAAGGAGAATTATTACTTGACGTTGTTGTAAGTACTATTAATCTGTAATATTTTAACAAAATGAAATGAAAAATTCCGATTTCAAATATTTAAAAACTAGATTCGATATTGGATTTGAACAGATCTTGAAAAGTTGTATTATATCATCATAAATGACTTGAATCTAACTTTTTATCTGAACTTTTACAAAATCATAATCTTATAATTTATAATACTGCAGTGGCATCCAGTGAGACCAATTATTGCTTCTATATCATCCGGTGTTGTTTCTATTTGGGCACAAAATCAGGTTGAAAATTGGTCTGCATTTGCACCTGATTTTAAGGAATTAGATGAAAATGTTGAGTATGAAGAAAGAGAAAGTGAATTTGACTTGAGCGATGAAGATAAATCTGTGGTGCAAGGTGAAGAGGCTCAAGATGAGGAGATAGAAGTAGATGTTGCGTCTATAGATAGAGTGGCTGCCTTTTGTAGTTCTGATGAAGAAATGGAAGATATTGGTTCGTTGCAGTTTTTACCAATATCACCAGATGTAGAAGATTCAGAAGATAATCAAACAACATTACATGAACCACCTATGAAAAAACATCGTTCTCATGATATTCATTTGCAAGGTGCACCAGTAGATGGTAAGGTTTGCATTTGATTAATAACAGCTTGCATTTGATTAATAACAATTTTATGCAATATATCATTAATATTTTTCAGAAACTCATCCATTATTAAATAAAGGAAAAGATAAACCAACAACTAAAAAAGGAAGACCAAGATTGGAACATAGAAAAGGAAAGTAAACTAAATTATATTTTTAGCTTTAACATAAATATTAATGTAATGTAATGTATAAATTGACTGAAAACTTCACATATGTTAACTGCGATATTTTATAATCATAATATATGTTATAAAATGTACTACTTCCTATGGAATGTATTTCTTATATTGTTCTTGTGCGTTTTTATATTGAAAACCTGTCTTAAAATTTTAAAAATATATCATGTTAATATCAGTAAAGATAATTTTCAATTGTATATTTCTTAAATATAAAGTTAAATTTAATATATATATTTAATGTATTTCAGAGCAATTCATATATTATTTTTTATATAATTTTTTTATAAATTTTCTTTAATTTGATCAAAATATAGAGCAGTTATACTTATATCTTGTACGTTATGCATTTACACATTCGCACTCGCGCACAGACCACACACACATCAATGCTACCAATATTTAGAAGTTGAAATGTAGTTAATCTGTATTTTATTGTCGAGTTATTTGAAAAAAAGTTAACTAATATTGATAAATATTTTATCTTATTATGACTAACTTGTAATATATTAATATATTAAATTTATTATAATATATTTTGTTTGCAATGTTTATTTCGAGGTTATTAGAACAAGTTTATAAAAAAATATTTCATGTACAGAATAAAACAAAAAGAGGTGTACAATCTGTTAAAGATGTAATTTTAAGTGGTGGAATTATTATTATTAGTGGCATTCTTATTGTTTGGTTATCTGTGTTTCTTTACACGGCATTTTATTATGCCTATGTACCAAACATCTCATATGTACGACCAGTACATCTACAGTTTAAGTAAGCTTGATTTCTCAGTTGTACGTTAATGGAAAAAAGATCATATCTTGAAGCATATTTTTTGACCATTAAAAACGTTATATTACATGCATCCTAAATTTAAAATTTGCTATGTTATAGGTCCTGTAATGAAGAAAAAGGAATTTGTAGCTTTCCATCTGCATTTGTGCAATTAACAAATAAACAACAAATTTTAATGGTTGGCCAACCATATAAAATTAATTTACATTTAGAGATGCCAGAATCACCAGCTAATAAAGAACTTGGTAATTTCTGAATCCTTATAAATAAAAATTAAAAAATAACATTTAATAAATATAATTTTTAAATAGGTATGTTCATGGTTTGTGCTGAATTACGCAGCAGAGATACTTTCCTTGTAGGACATACATGTAGATCTACTATGTTACATTATCGTAGCACATTATTACATGCACTTACAACATTTACATTTTCACCTATGATGATTTTTGGTGCTACAGAAGAAAAACAAAATGTAGTTCTTGAATTACTTGATAATTTTGAAGAAGATCAAAGTCATCCAGTTACAATTATTTATGTTGAAATACAATCAAGACACATCGAATTCTACTCTGCAAACATTATGATAAATGCACATTTATCAGGTCTACGTTATTTAATGTATCATTGGCCAATTTTATCTGCTGTTGTTGGTATTGGTACAAATTTGTTTTTCATAGCACTTGTGTGCATTCTTTCGTATCTTCATTTTACTATCTATGAAGATTCTGGAGATGATGGTTTCAATTATGAAGAAGATAAAAAGATTGAAGAAAAACAAGAAGAAAAAAAACGTAAAGTTACAAATGATCGTAAGTTGGTTATTATATTTTCTTTTATAAATTAAATATAATTAAATTCACTTATTTTTTAAAGAATCATCAGATTCGTCATCATCGGAAGAGATTGCTGCATCTTTTATAATACCACGTGTTCAAGACTATTCATCTGATGAAGAACCTCATTCCTCTCACATTGAACTAGTAAAATAATTTACATTCCACAATGCAGGGCATTTTGAAATTAATTACATAATAATATAATGCGTGTACAGATATAGTTTATAGCTATAAGTGAGTAAATATATAAAAGAAATATTTATTTTTCTATACTTCAAATACTTTATTTGCTTCTGTTATTTGCTTTTGTTATAAGTAATGTATATTAAAAGAAATGTTTTTAATAAAATAAAAGATATGAATAGTTTTATTTATAATATCACTTTATTGGGGTATGGGATTATTTGAGCTTTGAATTTAGTTGAATTGGATTGAAGTTTCATGAAAATTCAGATTCTAATCCTAAATTTTAGATATTTATCCTTCAATTAGAGGATATATTTAAAATATCTCAGAATAATGAACCTTTACTTTAGTTTTACATTTAAACATGTGTATTTTCTTTATATCTCGAAAATGAAAACAGACCGTACAATTTCGAGAAATCAATCATCGTTACTCGTAAATAAATTGAAAAATGTTGTTTGCTATAGTTTCGGTCTAATAGGAAAATAAAATAATGTTTAAACATGATAATTACAAATAATTTGTAATTTAAACTCTAAATTTTTTTTTATTAAGAAATATATATCATTTAGATACATTATTTGCATTACATATTTTAAATTTAAAATCTCGTTTGTAGTTAACAGCGCCATCTTTTGAAATAAAAGGACAGTTATAGCCGTTTTAAATTTTTCGAACGTATTGTGGTGCTGTGCAGAAACGTTGTGATTTTCTATGTTGTATTTGAAAAATATTCGAATAATAAGCAATATGTAGTATAGGTTTGTATAACATTACATTCACTTCATAAAAACTTGTTCTCGTTCGACACAAAACAAGAAGTTTTCAACATTTCGTGTGTAAGCAATATTAATGTGGTTAAAATATTTCGATTACATATAGAGTAGGAAATTCTAATTTTTGTACGTTATTGCTTTTCAAGTTAATAAAAGAATTTTTAAATTATTAAAACAATTTTTGGACAAATGATTTTTTTCTAATCTTGTGCATCTGTGTGACATATGATAAATAGAAGTATTGATGCTTTCAGATACCTAAAGGATATTTTTCCGATGTTTAATGATTCTAATTATTTTGCATAAACATCGATATACCATATTCGTCTTGGAATAGATTAGATTCTTAATCAAGGAAGATATTCCTAAAGAGTAAAAAAAGATTCATCTTGAAATCTTGGAAGAAGTTTTTTTTAGATGAGATTTGCATCTATCAGAAGAGGTCCATTTTGAAACAGAGTAAGTTCCATTTCAAATGTCTTTTCGAACAACGAATATATAATTTGTAATTGTGACAATAAAGATTGAAATGGTACATCCTGTATATAGTGGCTTGGCATGTTAAAAGGGAAAAAGTGACATCAAATGAAAGAAATCTTACGTATGTAAGTGTCGGTAAATAAAGGGACGAAAGGACGATGCATTTTATGCTTTTGTAAGACGTAAGCGGCGTACACACGATGCATAAATACTAAGGAACCGGTTTTCTATGTTACCCAGACTTCATGCAATGCGATGAGTTAAGAAAAAGAACTTAAGGGGGCAGCACGATTTTGTGGGATTGCCTTGTATTCTTCGTGGCTCGTTACTCGAGATTCTCACAGGTGTGTGAGATTCTCGTCTTCACCTTTGTTTTTATTTCTTTTCTTTCCATTATTTTTTCATTTTTTCAGGACTTTCGATTTACTTCGAATGAAATGTATATTGTGATAAGTGAATAATTCGCTGGTGTGAAAATAACAATGTTTTCAGATTATACAACTTATTTCACGTTATTAATTAATTAGAGTCAATCGAGTTTAGTTTACAAATATATTAGAGCATATATATAGAACATATTGGAGCAGATGCATTTTTTTCAGACAATTCAAGACAGAAAATAATGGTAATAAAATAAAAATAATAAATTTTCGAGTTAGCATGAAATTGTCATTATGAAACATATTTAAATACAATTTTTATCATTTTTATCATTGACTAACAGGTTGACAGTTTTCGAAGGAAGTATCTATTGTATAAATTGAAATAAAAATTTCGAAGCGTAGAAATATTAATGGTCTAAAACCGTTTCATTTTACACGTGAAAATCGAAATCTGATTGAATGTCGTGTGTTATTCGCGTTCATATTTATAATATTTTTATTTCGTTGTTCAAAGCCGCAAGAAGCTATTGTAATTTTTTTTTTTTTTTTTTTTTTTTTTAATATAAAAATACCCATCAGCGATTTATTTCCTAATGAATTAAATATCGTACTGGCGTTCAGTTTATTGACTTTTCAAAACATGAAAAGCAATGATTACATGCGCAAGCATTCAATGTTATCGAGCGGGCTGACGTTTTCAATTAATATGTGCAACGTGTATGCACCGAAATTACAAATTTTATAATTTACTCGACGTGTGCCGTGAAAACGGTGTCGCGAAATCGTTTGATTTTCAATAACTCGCTCGTCCGTTTCGATGACCCATATGTCGTGGCTAACGTTATCGAGCATACTTTCGAGCATACTAGATTCGAATTCGATCTCGTCAGCTCAAAGAAGATTCTTCACTTTTCACTAGTTTTTGCTCGACAATTAAATCAAGTGCCCGGAGACGCGAACTTTCGAAAAAAAAAAAAAAAAAAAAAAAAATTGTTGTATTTATTCAGTCTATGTGATAAAACGATTACGTCTTACAATAAAACAATGTTTTTAAAACTTAATTAGAGAACGAAAGACGTTCTCTTCTATCCAAGTTGGTAATAATTCGATTTTCTTACCGGCAGGTCGAGAGATTGCAGTGCAGACTAGGATGTTCAAGCAGGCTGGCGTAAAACAATTCGTCGAGGTGGTTGCGGTTACTTCAATTGACGAAATTCTACAAAGAATCACATCGATACAAGGTACCGTTTCAGAGGAAATTATATTTCTTATCTTATCGTTTGCTCGTCTGTCTCACGTCCTTTCTTCTGTCCATTTTCTCTCATTAATCAGCTTTGATGAAATTGTTAATTCATGTCGGCGAAACATTGCAATGTGAATGAAATAATTAGCAATCATTAATTCGATTGTTGGCGTTTTAAATGCGGCGAACGCAGGGATGAAAAGCTTTTCGTGAAAATAGGAATGTTAATGAGTATTATCAATTTTTATCCCCATTATCTGACTTTGAAACGATTTTGCAATTAACTCACACTGCGATAGTATTCGTATAAGTCGTCGTAACTTTTTCCTCCTTCTTTCTTTCTTTCTCTGTCTGTTTTTTTTCCCGTTGGAATACTGAAAATCTCGAAATGAAAATTTTTAATTTGTGCGTGATTTTAAATTTTATAACGAACTAATTAATAGGCGGCATTCGGGGCATTGTTTATTCACGTCAGGAATATCGAATTTCTACAAAAACGACGATAACCAATGAATGTACTTAATTATGCTTGCGATCTATATAAAATTTACAATAAACACGTTCATATTTAAAGAGCAGTTTATTGTGTTCGTGTAATATTGGATTAAAACGGAAATTAAATTTTTCGCAGCGATCGGTCGAAATTCTTTTGGAAAATACATTTCGCAATGAAATACGCCGGTCTCTAAATTAATCTACGTGCAGAATTTTGTCGGAATCGTTAGTTGAGTTTACGATGCAAACAATATTCCAATGCAACGAATGGCTAGTTGTGAAACGCGTTGTTTGCGATTTTAGCCATCATTCGTCCTTTATTTTTCCAATTTAATTTCTCCCTTGGTGTCAAATTGATACGATAGCGGAATAATTGAATTTGCAAATTCTTTTATTAATAGTAAATAAACTGAATTTCTCTTCAATTTTATATCATGATTTTACACATTGTATAAAAAAAGAATGTGTCAAATTGAGATACAAGGGGCGGACGAGGATTAAATAATTTCAACTCTGCAGAAGTTTGAGCTTTCACACATTTGCCAGAAGCCTGAACGTATTATAAAAGCTATTGTATGATTTATTAAATCTATACGTTTTCACACACGCTGACATAAACGCACATGTATCATATATATTTCCATACATTTCTCTGAATGTGAGAGACTGCTTAGAACGTTTCACAAGATCTTACGTCTTCCACAGTATCTCGAATCTCGATATTAATTTCACTTTTAAGCTTTAAGAATTTCAGACGATTCATACCGTGACTTAAAAGATTGCAGGCAATTCAGAAATCCTTTGTTCCCCTAACAAACTGCTATTTATATACATCATTATTCAAAGTGTCCGGTTAATTCCCCGTTTTGACTATCTTGAAACGATTACTTTAGCGCGAACAATTTCTCTGTGCATAATAATATTGAAGAACGATGGTTTCTCGGAAACTTGTAAACGCGTTTCCATTTGTTTCTCTGTAAGCCTGGGAAAGCATTGCAACACACAGGAAGACTACGGAGTAAAAAAAAAGAGGCCAACAATAGTTTTTCTTGTTCGGATCGTTTCTCGGTAAATTTTCAGTAATTTCTCAGTTTGACAAAAAAGGCGGAAAGCTTTTTCTTTTTTTTTTTTTTTTTTTTTTTTTTTTTTTTTTTGGCTAAAACAAAATAGCCGACCCGAAAAACGCCAGCCAGATGGAATTTTGCTGCATTCTCGTCGGCACCGAATTATCGAATGTGCATCGTAACGCGTTCGGTGTTACAGCGTAACAGCTTTGATATGCAAATCCTTGCTTCAATGTAGCTAAAGTTGTTCGCTCGTAGCTCGAGAATTTCTGTTCCCTCGATGATTTACAATCGTCGTGAAAGGTCATTAAAAAGCTGTGGCGTTCGTCGAGGAATATATTTAATCGACACGGTTTCTCCGACCAACATTCGGTTAATTCGATGTTCGTATAATTGTGAAATGATTCGCAACAGAAATTTCCTGCCGCTCGGCTAAGAAGCGAATTCCCCCATTGGTTACATAACATTGAACCATCCGTTTCGGGGAAAACCGACGATTTTTGTTCAAGGTGATTTTGCTAGACATTTTTATCTGCATACAAGCTTACTAAAACGATTAGTAAGGAGCACGCGTAACGTTATTTCTCGCGGCCATTCATTTTGCACTTTTAATCAGTCCACCTGCGAGCGCAGTCCACAGCTACGAATGTGGTCATTACAGTCAGGCCGTGCTCGAACGTCCACGCACCGATCGAGAATACCTAGTGGCGTTTTGCTCGTGCCACGTCGATTCCGTGGTAATTCATTCTATATAGCTACATAATCGCGAATTGCGACTATCCGCAATTGCAGCTTTCGCGCGATTATTGTTGTGTGTGCAGCAACGCGCCACGAAGGATAAGTAAATCCATCGACATTCCGGTGGAGTCGGACTCCGTACCGTTCCTAAGGCTCGCACATACCGGTTCCAGTTCCAGTTCGAAGAAATTCGAAATAAAACTGGCCGATAACTCGTCGTGCGCGAATCCCGTCTCCGATCGAGCGTTGCCTGCTAGCCAATAAACGTGATAAACGTCCATCCCGGGCAACAGCTTCGCTCGACCGCGACAATTTATCTCCGTGGCCGCTGGTAATGAGGTTGTGATGTCCGTGTGTCGTGGTTCTCGACATTCTCGCGTTCACCCCGAACAAATAGCGTGACACGCCGGGGTCGTGATACGCCGCCACGAGCCACGCAACTTTCTACCATTCCCGAACCATAATTTCCCGTCTATACCGTGCGTAATATGCTCGCTGGTTTCAGCCAAGCCTCGGAGCGAAGCAGTTTCCACCGAGTTTCCACGTTCGTATAAACGGGACGTTTAAGCGATGCGTTTGACCTTGTAACAAAGTTGCCAAGATATTTATGAGATCTCGTGTCAACGTCGCGAACAACGAGAGACTGGATTGACAGTTTAATCAGCCTCATTGTGAAACTTCGATCGTAGATGTCGTTTCGGTATTTTACGTGACTGTGTTTCTCTCAACTGTTCAGCACGATCGAGTTCTATCTCCTCTTTGCCTGTCCCTTGACGGTTTTCGGCGAATAAAATAGCCCTGGTTGGCTGCAAGTACCTTTGTTATCGGATTACTGCGTTAATTTGTCATTACGAAGTCGAAAATTTCCGGCATCCTTCGATCCGATGCTCCGCGGCTAACTTAATTGCCCGACATCGGCTAATTAAAGAAGTTTGAACCCGCATTTAAATGCATTGCCAGCTCATTGCTGGGTTAACGCCGAAGAAATGTGGAGGTAATTTTTTGCTAGATCGATATCGGGCCGGCCAGCCAAGCCAACGTCCGCTGACTAATTGCTTAACACATTCTCTGCCTCACCGTCTCTCTACATGGCTTTCCGTTCATGTCGATGTACCTATATCTTGTCTACGTTGCAGGCATATATTATTTATTTACATTCTCCATTTATGTTCATTTCGTTCATTTGCATCGTAGATTTTGTTAATCAGTCTTCGATAGGTAAACCTGGCATCTTGTATTCGATTGTACGTTACGGTACAGGGCGTATTAAACAGCGACACCGTTGCAACGTGTATTAATTAACGATTACTCACCACCGTTGAGTTTTTTAATAAACATCTTGCCCTAAAACATGTGTTTTAGTCGCACGATCGTCTCGATCGAAATTGCTCCTACAAAGCCTGTTAACGCTTTGTTAAGGCTCTCATTAAAGATCCTTAAAATCGACGTAGCATCGCTAATTGCGGCTCAGTCTGGATAGCTGGCGAGTTTCCTCGTGACGATCGGTCGGAAGCTACTTGCCGAGGGAAACTCAGAATCGATCGTATCGCGCACTTTCTCGGAGCATTCTCAGATATAACACGTGTAACACATTGGTAGTCGTTGGTAGTCAGAAATATATATAGCTACGATCAGAAATGTTAACAGGCTAATCTTGGCCTGGGTGGCTAAATCACTGTACGTACGCGCGGTTGGTTTCCGTAAGAAGACGGCAAACGAATTCATGTCATTTCGTGCAAGAAACGATTAATTGTCTATGCATGGAACCACCCCAAGCCGTCTGTCCGCCGTTCCAACAGCTCCGTTCAATTACTCGACGCCGCATTACCCGACGTCTTAACCCATTAATGTCTGTGATTATCTGACAATAATTGGCGACGGATGACGCGCCGATTCTGGCCGATAATTTTCCACGATTCCATTGATCGTGTATCGCGGATCGCGTGAAGATCAGCTTGCTCTCGTCTCGAGGCACGAGGCCTCGCTTGCGACGAGGTGTTGAAAACGAACACGCCGATTTATGCCCGTTAACCGCGACAGAATTGTGCGCGTGAGCGCGAATGGCCGATTACCGAGGGCAGCTTCATCGTTCGAAGATTGAAATAGTCCGTCCGTCTGTCGGATCATCGACCGTAACGAGGGTCAAGTGATTTTGTCGTGCAACCGGCAACGACCGAGCCGGTCCGCCAGGTATCGGCAAAATGTGCTCGCGTTGCTCGCTCGCGGACCATAAACTGTCGGTTAACAGGCTCGTTTCTTTCCTCTCCTACCGAAGAATCTGCGACGGAAGCGCAATGACGAGGAAGAGCAATGGCATTTATTGTCCACTACGGCTACCACCGTAGGAATCCACCGAGTAATTCGATCGAAGAAATGATAAAACTTGCAGCAACGTGCACCTCGTTAGCC